>BQNB010051981.1:0-40708 GCA_026074375.1 Tanacetum coccineum
TGCCATTGACTAAGTTTGTTTAGTAATGATCTGATCGTAAGTGATTGATGAATTGTTTGATTTGAGTTTGAGTTTGTTTTTGTTCGATTCAAAAAAAATTGCTAGTTCGGTCCTTGTAGTATAAAACTGATTTGGTCCAAAACTTGAAAGTCCACTTGTTCGGTTTACTGAGGGAGGTGCTTGTTCGGTCGTCTAGTTCGATCCGCTTGTTCGATCGTCCTTGTTCGATTGCTTGTTCGGTCGTCTAGTTCGATCCGCTTGTTCGATCGTCCTTGTTCGATTCGTTTGTTCGATCGTCTAGATCGATTGCTTGTTCGGTCGTCTAGATCGAACCGCTTGTTCGAACGTCTAGATCGATTGCTTGTTCGGTCGTCTAGGAACACACTCGTTCGATGCTTGAAGGAGTAGAGCTCGTTCGATCCTTTTGTTTTCCACACGTTCGATCCAACCTTGTATTCCACTAGTTCGATCCTCCTTAGACTACACTCGTTCGATCGAATCTCGAGTGTCGCTCGTTCGATCCCAATTTCTTTTCCACTCGTTCGATCCTCTCCCCTCGTTCGGTCCTCTAGATCGAATGACTCGTTCGGTGAGCACAAAAACACGAAACCAAAGACCCCCTTTTTTTTACTACTTTTCGAAACAAAAAGAATGAACAAAAAAAAATCACGAGATCGTTGATTGCTAACAAGATGGTTTGAATGATATTAGATTAAACATAAACCATCTTTGAATCAAGAATTAAAACAAACAAATAATCAAAAACATAAACCTTTTTTTTCGAAATCAATAGAAAAAAAATACAAAACCAAATCAATACATCAATCTTGTAGGCTCTGATACCAATTGTAGGATCCCTAGATCATTCCATGGATGAAATCACAAGATCAATGGCAATGAAAGATTAAACATTAAAGAACTTTTTATTGAAAGAAACAAGAGTTGCTACAAACCCTTAAGATGAAAAATAATAATGGAGTAGCTAACCTAATTTTGACTAAACTAGGTGTATTTATACTAACTAGGATTTGCCTTTGAGGGCTTTCTTTTGGGCTTTTTACATCTTGGCCCGTATACATAATAAACATTAATTAACATTGTCTTTCGAGCTACACTTTTGTCTTGTATCTTCGAGTGACCGAAGCTTCTTTGTTCGGGTCCATTTATGTGATCCTAACAGCATACATATGCAGATATCCCTACTTGTACTGCTTGCAAACCATACAAAATCTTGATTTTTCAGAATTAAAGTTAAAAATTGATCTATTACCAACAAAGTTAATCAAGAACATTTAGGCAACAATTATTCACACATCTCACTTACATTACATATTTATATTTATATCACATCTCACAAAACATCGAACATGTGTGAGATCACACAAATCAACATATACACACACTTCATGAGTTCCCTCTCGCACACTAAGCACTCCCCTATACATCTAGATGGACACTCTCGACTCACACCCAAGATTATTCTCAGACCAGCCATACATGCGCGCGTGTAATACATCCGTAACAAACCCCAAGCAGTAGCTCAATCCACACAGCACATATTGCTAATAGCGAAAACGAACAATTCCGTCGTAGAGATTTAATCAAATTGGGTAATTCACAATGTTACTAAATGAAAAAAATGTATTACACAGCAATTAACAACCTTAGAAGAAACCATACCCCCTCAATTAGTGAATTTTTTACATACTTTTTAATTTCAAGAACCCAATTATTGAAAGTTTAGGTTATTCGAAATCTAAAACGTGGTAAAAATCAAATCTGCTTTGAGAAGAGTGATCTTTAGGTGTAACGACCCAGTGGTTGTAATTATACCTTCCTAGAATCGGAGACTGAGGTCTCAACACAAGTAACGACAATGTCTGAGAGCTTAAACACACTGACACATTATGAGAATTGATATAGAAGCGACAATGCAATAATGAGATATCAAGCGATCTAACACAGCTGAATCACCTATACCAACATATTGTAGCGCGCACAACTGTAGAAGAAGCTGGACAGAGTGTAAAGTCTATTCGTCTCTCTCACATAGCTATCATCTGACTGCGAGTCGGAGCATCTCGATCACAAGATATCTAGCGCGCTATAGTAGTGCTCTAGGTAACGAGACGTCACATTCCACATCACGATCGGCTCTCGTATTCATGTACAGCTCTCCTATGCGATACAACCACTATCATATCGAGAGCCGCTGACCTAACTACAGTAACAAGCGTCAGACGTACCATCACAACGACATAACGCACAACAAGAACAATTACTCATATCTGGTAGGAGAAACTTATTATAAATATCACGTACTGAAGGTTTGAAACCAAATATAACTACAGACACACCTAGTATGTGTGTCTCACATTACTAAGATTGATAGTCTCTTTCAACCTATAGGTGTGTTATGTGACTATTGCTTATGTCTGAATACACACATACCGGATGCTCTCACATGATATATGCTCTTCTCTGCTCAAGGTATTTAAAGGTGTGAGAAAATATGCTTTATATGTTATGAGGTTGTGTGGGTTGTAAAGTGTATAAATAAAGAATAATTGGTAAAGGATTATTTTTTTTGAGAGGTTGAATTGTTGTGTTGTTATAATATATTTGAAAGCTTAATAGATGATGCAATGTTTTTATTATGAAAACAAAACACAAATTGCAAATTTGATTTCTCTATTTTGCACACATAAGAGCAATAACACGTTTCACATCATAGGAATATTAGGAAGCACGTTGTGATGCAAAGTATTCCAAGCATGTGCATGGTCATATACTAGACCATGCTCGAGAATAAAATTCCCGTAGAGAGGTCAAGTTTCCTTTGTTTGATGAATACTTTGCCTTTTAAGATGAGGACCGGAGGGGGGTGGTTGATATCTTAAAATAAATAGCAAACCATTAGGCATTTTTTGGAAAACATGACAGTGAATATATGCAATCAATCACGAACCCATTACTTAGCATCCATGCTAATCATGTACCAAGACCTAGCATCCACACTAGTCTTATCATAGCATGTCCCACTGCTCTTAGGGTCGCAACCTCGAATGACTTACCGCACCTAAAGCCTACCAGCTAGAGCTATATTTAGGGCGAAGAACCACACAGATACTAGGGTAGGCGTACCTCGCTGATCCAATGATCACACAAAATTAGGGTAGGCGTACCCAGCCGATCCAAATAACCACGTAACACATAATATTCACATAGCAGTCATAAGCACATAACATTGTCCTAAAAACAAAACCACATTTCGTACAGTTCAGAAAATAGTTCAAAACACATTTGAGTATCATTTTCCCCCAACAAAAAAGATTTAAAAAGTGGGGCTACGAGAACTCACCTCAATAGATGATAATAACCTCACAGATAATCTCTACACGATGAACCAAACAATCTCTACTCAACGAACCAAACAATCTCTACTACGCACAACGGTACACAGCCACGACCTAACATTTATTTCGCCTCATTAATATTTTGTACAAAATTGTCTTGTTGTACAAACGTTCGTCTCTAACTCACACCAAGATCCTCTTTACAAAACTTTTATTATGTTGCAAAACCTCGATTCCATTGAAAAACCTATATCCTTATTGCAAAACCTTTATCCGGTAACTTGGTTGTGTGGTATTTACGTAAAATGACTCAATGCACTTGGGCTAAGTGAAACATTGACATAAAATACTCAAAACATAGCCAACAACGAAAACGAAGCAATTGACCAAACAATCCAAGAGAATTGACGAGAAATAAATGGGAATTCAAGGATCGAAAATAAACGAATAAATACTTTCAAACTGTTAAGATATATATATATATATATATAATAAAATAATATTTTATTATTTTCGTCTCTTTATCGGGCTAAACGGGGTATGTATAAAAATCTTATCGTTTCATTATATTCATGTTCAATCGTTAAATCTTAACACCTTTTGTTCACAAAAGTCGCCTTTTTGTCCTTTAGTCAAATCGACATAAATGATTTATTCCACATTATTTCTAAGTGTGACATTTTTCACAAATTTTTGACATGACCTGTTCATTTGAAAAAAAAATTCTAAAGATCTCGAATCTTATTATTTTTCCACAATATCCCACAATCCCGAAAAATGCCAAAAGTTCATATTTTTAATGCGTTTATCCAAACGTGACAAAAGTCGCCCAATTAAATCATTTTCCACTTTCGTAACTATTATAAATCCATTGATTCGTTCTTAGAAATCTGATTATCAAATTTTCCCTTATTGGACCCGAATGTCCAATACTAGTCCACTAACACTTATTAGGTCCAACATAGCTATTTAAACTTTAATTGAGTCCATTAGTCTATTTATTAGTTGTTGGGCCTTAATGTCCATTTAAAGTTTAGATTTTAGCCCGATAACTTATATAAGTCCCAATCCAAACACAAGCGCACTATATGCCGAAGCCCAACAAGTCGAATCTAATGGGCCAAAACCCACTAACCATGAGCCCAATATATAAGTCGAAACCAACATAAGCTATAAGCCCAAAATATAAGCCAAAATATAATCCGAAACGTAGATAAGCTATAAGCTTGAAATATAAGCCGAAACCAAATGGGCCAAAGTCCAATAAGCTATAAACCCAAAATATAAGTCAAACCAAATATGTTATAAGTCCAAAAATATGAGTCGAACCAAATATGTTATAAGTCAAAAAATATGAGTCAAACCAAATAAGCTATACTCGAATAAGCCATAAGCCATACATAAGCCGAAACTGATATAAGTCGAGGCCAAAGTAATCCACGACCAAATAAGCCATAACTAAATAAGCCAAATCAAATGGGCCAAGCTTTTTCTTCTTGTCGGACCGAGACTAGCACAAGCCCAAATACAGGGGTTGGTTGGGCCGAGCCCAAATCGGACAACACAAAACCAAATAAGCTTTTCTAGCTTATTTTTAAACAAACTTTTCACGAATAAGCCCTAAATAAGCCCTTGACTCAAAATAAAATTACCACCACAACCATAATTTAAAAGTGACCATTCCTTGTTCCTTTCTTTTTGTACCCGACACAAGCAAACACCCCTTTTAATCATTTGTTTCGTTTTTAAATTATGATTTTTACGATGATCAACTTGTGCAACTAACATTAGGTTACCAATATGAACACAAAAGTACAACTAAAACAAAAATTTAGAAAAACTTACAATCTTGATCTTCTTGGTTTGGTTTTGACATGTAGAAAACAACCCGAATACCTTTTCTATAACCCGAGGCTACTAACTATCAACCCAATATTGATTATTAACTCGTGTCTTTGATAAATCTTGAAACATTTTATGTTTCTTTCCTCTTGGTGTGCTCATCTGAAATACAAAGAGAGAGGAAGAGAGATAGTTTTTGTGTTTGATTTCAAAATGGGTGCATGAATGATGGTTTGAGGTTGAGACAAAATAATATAGTACCATGAAAAAACAACTTAGCTAAAATAAAGCCTTTGTGTCTCCTCTCTAGTCCCTTAACCGGTTAGGAATCCTAGGTGCCCCGAGGTGTCTTATTTTTGTGTCGGGTTCACTTAAAACTCAAATCTTGCTAACTTAAAATGTTACCCGGGGTTAGTTAGTATTTTTATTACGGTTAAAAACATTTTCCCAATAATCTAGGGCATTTACACGACCTATATTCGAACCAAACTTTCCAAAAATTCATTTCGACCATTATTTGACGTGTCAGGACCTAAAATGCGAGTTTTTGTCCAAAATCAACCGAGACCTTTCACATAAATTCTAAAACAATTCCAAACTTTCAAAAATGACTTGTCACCTTAGTTTCACCCAAGTATTTCACTTTTACAACCGTTACGGTCTTTTACCAAATTTCACGAAAACACATGTTTTCTGATATCTTTTAAATCACGCACCAACGATTTACTCACTAAATCAACGGTATTTAAAGCATGAATTTATTCAACACATAAACTCATTAACACTCTTCCAAATTTATTAAAACTTGTTCTCAATTTAATTGTCGTGCCGGTACGCGTTGCGTGATGATTTTCGCTAAACGCAGGAAAACTTCCTGGTAAGCACTAAAAACCTCATAATCACTCCAAACAGAAAAAAATGAATCAGAATTTGAATTACACACAAACTCAAGACTCTCTCTTAACACCCGGTTAAACCGTAACCGTTTTACGCAAAATAGGTCAACCGAAGTCAACTTTTCAGCTCTCTTACCAAGGAACTGACAAATCGAAAGACTCCGATATAAAATCATAATATTTTATTATACTTAAACAAAAATTTACCAGTTATCACATTATGACCCAACGGGTCAACATATACTGAATATGGCCACATGAGTCAAAATGATGCTAATATGACCACACAGGTCAACATGATACTAGACTTGCATATTTGACCACTAAGGTCATGTGAATACATGACTTACATATTTCTTGAGATATGACAAGGCATATATATATATATATATATATATATATATATATATATATATATATATATAAAAATATATAATAATAATATATATATATATCAGGAATATGAAATTCCTAGGAAAGTGTCGGTCGCTTCCATAGATAACTGTCGTTAGCTCGTTAAGTAATTTTTGGAAACTTACATAGTTAGTTAGACCAAGGCCCATGGATTAGTCCATTAAGCCAAGGCCCATCCACCCTTGTAAGTATAAATACACCTCTCCATGCCTTGGAGAGGTGGTTGGTTGGTTGTATGTTTCATTTTTTTTCACTTAATGCATTTCATGTTCTCTACTTTCTCTCACTAGAAAATACATCCTTCCTCCCACTTTCTCTCTCTAGTTCTTGGTTCATATATCAAAGATTACTTGTATTCTACAATTGGTATCAAGAGCCATGGAGTGATTTGCTTAGTTTTTGTGTTTGATTTTTTGGTTCGTTTTTGCTTGTTATTCCGTACGTCCTTTTTCTTTCTTTTCTTTTGTTTTCAAAGCTTCTTTGTACACTAAAAGATCATTTACCTAGGTAAAGTTGATCTAGTATCTTTGGATATAGGTGTATTTGCTTTGGATCAAAGAAAATCTAATTTTTGTTCATCTTTTGTTTTCAAAAAACCTTATAAAGTACAAATCTTGATTTTGAAATTTTCGGCTTAAAAACCAAAAAGTTGTCATTTTTAAGGTACCTATAGGTTTAAGAATACTAGTTGTACAAGAAATTTTGGGAAAAAACAATCAAAAAGGTGTCTTTTTGTGTTTTAAAGATTTTGAGTTTCGTACTTGTTTTACCCGAATTCGCAGTTTTAGTGTTACCCTAATTCGCAATTTCTGTTGTAGCCGAATTCGCAATACCCGAATTAGCAATTTTTGTTGTAGCCGAATTCGCAATATCCGAATTAGCAATTTCTGTTGTAGCCGAATTCGCAATATCCGAATTAGCAATTTCTGTTGTAGCCGAATTCGCAATACCCGAATTAGCAACACCCGAATTCCCAGTTTTCTTAGTATCACCCGAATTGGCAACACCCGAATTCACAGTTTTGTTTTCTTAGTATCACCCGAATTGGCAACACCCAAATTCGCAGTTTTCTTAGTATCACTTAAATTGGCAATTTTCAGTAACACCCGAATTCGCAATTGGCTTAATCAACCGAATTTGCAACATAAACTTAAAACTCAAATTGCTTAATCTAAATTATACGGTTTATTTCTTTGACTTGTAAAATCCCGTGAAACATACACTTGTTTTCCCGGTTTTGTCAAGAATTATAAAATCCCGTGTAGTTTCAAGAATTAAAACACAAAGACAACCCCTCAAACATAATTACATTCTATCACCGCTCGAAAAACAGTAATCTTTGAACATACCAATTTATCAATGGCGACTCTTGCTGACAAAGCGATCCTTTCGGGTGCTGACAATCGTCCACCCATGTTGGAAAAGGAAATGTATGATTCTTGGAAAAGCATAATGGAGCTATACATGTTGAATAGACAACATGGACGAATGATCCTTGAATCCGTTGAAAATGGTCCACTCATTTGGCCTTCATTTGAAGAAAATAGAGTGACTAGACCTAAGAAATATTATGAGTTATCTCCTACAGAAGCAATTCAAGCTGATTGTGATATTAAGGCAACCAATATTATTCTCCAAGGACTACCACCTGAGGTCTAAGCATTGGTTAGCAATCATAAAGTCGCCAAGGAACTTTGGGAAAGAATTCAACTTCTCATGCAAGGAACTTCATTAATGAAACAGGAAAGGGGGTGTAAGCTGTATGATGAATTCGATAAGTTTGCTTATAAGAAGGGGGAAACACTTCGTGATTTCTACTTGAGATTTTCACTGCTACTAAATGACATGAACATCTACAATATGAAACTAGAAAAATTTCAAGTCAACATCAAGTTTTTGAATACTCTTCCTCCCGAGTGGAGCAAATTTGTGACTAATGTCAAACTGGTTCTGGATTTGCATACAACAAACATTGATCAGCTTCATGCTTATTTGGGACAACATGGATTTCATGCAAATGAGTTTCGTTTAATGCATGAACGCAACTCAGATCCGCTTGCTTTGGTTGCAACCCTTCAGATGACCCAGTCCCCTCATCAAACTCATCAAAACTCTTACCAAAACACTCAATTTCAAAAACAAGTTTCACCATATCAGTCTCCACAGTATGGATCACCTTATCAGTCTCAACAATACTCAACTCATCAATCATCAACACCTCTTTCAATCACTTATCCATCCAATGAGTATCAATCATCAATTCACCATAATGTTTATTCTCTATCATCATCCATCCCTCAATTGGAATATGCTCCCTCAGTTAACCAACAATCTGAATTTTCCCAACCAGACTCGGGTCTAATTGTTCCAGTGTTCCAGAAAGGTGATGATCCCATTGATGCCATCAATCACATGATGTCTTTCTTGACTGCTGTTGTCACTTCCCGCTATCCCACTACCAATAACCAGCTGAGGAATTCGTCAAACCCTAGGCAACAAGCTACCATTAATAATGGAAGAGTAACCTTACAACCAATTCAGGGGAGACAAACTTCTTTAGCTGCGGGTACTTCAAGGACTTACACTCCAGGAGCAAGTGGAAGCAATTCTGGGAAACAAAGGACTGTTATTTGTTACAACTGCAAAGGGGAAGGCCACATGTCCAAACAGTGCACTAAACCAAAGAGGAAACGAGATGATTCATGGTTTAAGGATAAATTGTTGTTGGTACAAGCTTAAGCAAGTGGCCAAATTCTACATGAGGAGGAACTAGCATTCTTGGCAGATCTAGGAATCCTAGAAGGTCAAGCCGCATAGACAGTTATTACTCATAATGCTGCTTATCAAGCTGATGATTTGGATGCATATGACTCTGATTATGATGAACTCAACACTGCCAAAGTTGCTCTCATGGTGAATTTATCTCATTATGGATCAGATGCTCTTTCTGAGGTACACAATCATGATAATGTGAATAATAATATGATTAATCAAACTGTGCAGGCGATGCCTTCTTCTGAGCAGTCGAATGTTATGAACCATTCGGAGACTAAAATAACCAGTGATAGCAATATCATTCCTTATTCTCAGTATTTGATTGAATCACAACAGCCAGCCGTTTAGAATTTTAACTCTTCTACACAACAAGATGCACTGATATTATCTGTGATTGAACAACTAAAAACCCAAGTTGTTAATTCTACCAAGATAAATCTGGACTATAAAAGTGTAAATGATACTTTAACTACTGAGCTTGAAAGATATAAGGAACAGGTTAAAGTGTTGAACAAAGGAAAAAATGTTGATTTAAAGAGTAAGGACAACATTTAAAAGAAAAGGAATCTTTAATACAAACGGTTACTCTTCTCAAAAATGATTTTAAGAAAGAAGAATCTAGAAACATTGATAGGGAAATTGCGTTAGAAAAGAGGATCAAATAGCTAGATAATATTGTTTTTAAAAGAGATCAATCCGCACAAACTGTTCACATGTTGACGAAAGCTCAGTTTTTCTATGATCATACCACTAAACAAGCTCTAGGTTTTCACAATCCTTTCTATCTGAAGAAAGCTTAGCAGTTAGAACCGAAGCTATATGTTGGTGATATTATTATAAAAACTAATCCCTTTGTGATTCCTGACTCTGAAAAGACCTTAATGCTTGCTGAAGAGAGTCGTTCAAAAATGCTTTTAAAACAAAAGGATCCTATAATGTTAGAAAAGAAAGTTAATACTACACCAGTCGATTATGCTCGTCTTAACCAACTTTCTTAAGATTTTGTAAAAAGGATTTGTTTCACAAACTGAATTATTTGTTGAACAAGCCTTTTGGTCTTAGAATTCTGTGATTTCTTTTGAACCCACTCTTTCTAGTAGACCCACCAAAGTTGAAGTTCCAAAAGAACTTCCTAAAGTCAGCATGGTTAATTCGAGTTTAAAGAAACTTAAACACCATCTTGCTGGCTTTGATGTGGTTGTCAAAGAAAGAACCACGTCTACAGCTATCACTGAGGGCTCGTGGGGGTTCGAACATACAAAAGCTTGTTTTAGGGATGAAATAATTATTTAATACATTCGATCAATATTTGATTGATGAACTTTCTGAAGTCCAAAATGTCTTCCATTAAATGGAACAGGCTGTGGAACGACATCGTTTAGAGTCTTGGAACAAGTTATTAGCAAAGATATTGTGAACATTATTGTGAATTCTTCTGTGGATAATGCTTCTGTGAATGTGCATGAATGTGAAAAGTGTCTCAAACTTGAGACTGAGCTTCTCAACAAAAAGGATTTCATTGAAAAAGAGATTTACGATAAACTGTTCAAAAGTTTTACCACTCTTGAAAAATATTGCATCTCTTTAGAAGTTGATACTCAACTTAATCAGGAAATTTTTCAAAGGGACAATTCTGTTTCAAATCAAAGTGCTCCAAGTTTTGATCAATTATTTGAATTAAATGAATTGAAAGCTCAGTCCCAAGAGAAAGACACGGTCATAAAGAAGTTGAAAGAGAGAATTAAATCTCTAAGTGGAAAAATGAATGAGGATAAGACTAAAAAGGACTTATAAGAGATTGAAACAATAAATATTGAATTGGATCATATGGTGTCAAAGCTTATTGCTGATAATGAGCATTTGAAACAGACCTATAAGCAACTTTATGACTCGATTAAACCAACACGTATTCAATCAAAAGAACAATGTGCTGATTTAATTAATCAAGTCAATCTAAAGTCTGTGGAAATCTCTAATTTAAATGCTAGTCTTCAGGAAAAAGTTTTGGTAATTACAGCTCTCAAGGATGATTTAAGAAAACTTAAAGGAAAAGCTCTAGTTGATAATGATGTTACAAAATACCGTAGTGATCCAGAGATGCTCAAGATTGATATGGAACCAATAACCCCTAAATTGTTGAATAAAAGGACAACTGATTCTGCCTATATTAAGCACACTCAGGAAGAAGCTGCAGTTCTTAGAGATCTAGTTGATCATGTTAAAACTAATTATCTTCTAGATCATTCCTTAGAATCTGCCTGCAGGTATACTAAACTAATTCATGAGTTGCTTACAAACATCAGTAAAACCTGCCCTAGTATCAACAATTCTGGTGAAAAATTAGTGGCTGTGACCCCAAAGAACAAGAACAAAAGAGTTAGATTTACTCAACCTATCACATCCTCAGGAAACACTTTCACAAAAATAGCCTCTACAACAAACCTAGTTTCTAACAAACTTATGTTGTCTTCTACAGGAATAAAACCGTCTACTAGTGCTAGCGGATCACAGCCTTTAGGCAATACAAAGAAGGATAAGATTCAGCAAACACCAAGTAGTACTCAGAAGAATAAAGTAGAAGCCCACCCTAGGAAAGTTAAATCTAGTTTGAAAAATAAAGATTGTGTTGATGCACCTAAAGGAACTGCTCATGTGCAGCATTCCAAGCTTAATGCGAATTCTAAACTTAAATGTGTTAAGTGTAATGGTTGCATGCTTTTTGATAATTATGATTTGTGTGTTCTTGATTTTATCAATAATGTGAATGCTCGTAATAAATCTAAATCTATTAAGAAAATTTCAAAGAGAAAAGTTTGGAAACCAACAGGAAAGGTGTTTACAAATATTGGATACATCTGGAGACCTACTGGCCGGACCTTCACTATAGTAGGAAATACGTGCCCTTTAACTAGGATTACCACAACTACTGAAGTGCCCCTTAGGAAACCAACTGCTCTAGATAATGAAACACCTAAACCTGTTGTAACATTGGTTTACACACGGAAACCTAGGAAATCTAAAACTAATGTTCCTGTTAGAAAATCTAAGGTTCTTAAATCTGTAACTGGTAACAAAAAGGAACCTAGTCAATCTTGGGGATCCATAGTTTCTGATGTTCCATTTTCCTCTCTTGATGAATGCGGGTCGTCCAAATTTTTCTCTGGTATTTGGACTCTGGCTGCTCTAAGAATATGACCAGAGATCGCTCTCAGCTCACCAATTTCGTCTATAAATTTTTGAGTACTGTCAAATTTAGAAATGATCACGTGGCAAAGATATTAGGATATGGTGATTATCAGATTGGGAATGTTACGTTATCAAGGGTTTACTACGTGGAAGGACTTGGACACAACTTATTCTCCGTTAGGCAATTTTGTGATTCGAACCTTGAAGTTGCTTTTCGTCAACACACCTGCTTCATTCGTAATCTAGAAGGTGTTGATCTATTGACTGGCTCTCAAGGCAACAATATGTACACTCTTTCTCTTGGAGATATGATAGAGTCCTCTCATATATGTCTCTTGTCAAAGGCCTCAAAGACTAAGTTCTGGCTATTGAACCGACATCTGTCTCATTTGAACTTTGGTGCAATCTACCATTTAGCTAGACATGGTATTGTTCGAGGTCTTCCTAAGCTAAAGTTTGAAAAGGACCATCTGTGTTCTGCATGTGCAATGGGCAAAAGCAAGAATAAACCCCATAAACCTAAATCTAAAGACACCAACCAAGAAAAACTCTATCTTTTGCACATGGATCTTTATGGACCAATGCGTGTGGCAAGTGTTAATGGAAAGAAGTACATCCTTGTCATTGTCGATGATTACTCTCGATTTACATGGGTTAAGTGCTTAAGGTCAAAAGATGAAGCTCCAGATTTCATAATCAAGTTTCTCAAGATGATCCAAGTGCGGCTTAAAGTCCTGTCCGAAGAATCAGAACAGATAATGGAACTGAATTTGTTAATCAAACTTTGCGTGAATATTATAAGAAGGTTTGCATCTCTCATGAAACATCTGTTGCTCGCTCTCCATAACAAAACGGTGTCGTTGAAAGACGTAATCGTACGCTAATTGAAGCTGCCCGCACAATGTTGATTTATACAAAAGCTTCGTTATTTTTATAGGCATAAGCAGTTGCTACCGCATGTTATACCTAAAATCGTTCCGTCATACGTCTTCGTCACGGTAAAACACCATATGAGCTTTTGCATGACAAACTTCCTAACTTATCATTCTTCCATGTATTTGGTGTACTTTGTTATCCGACAAACGATAGCGAGAACTTAGGTAAGTTACAACCAAAAGCTGATATTGGTATTTTCATTGGCTATGCACCCACAAAGAAAGCATTTTGAATTTACAACCGACGTACCAGACGAATCATCAAAACAATTCATGTAGACTTTGATGAGCTGACAGCAATGGCTTTTGAACACAGCAGTTCAGGACCCGCACTTCATGAAATGACTCCTGCAACAATCAGTTCAGGACTCGTGCCAAACCCTCCTCCTTCAACACCGTTTGTACCACCTTTAAGAACTGACTGGGATCTTTTGTTTCAACTGTTGTTTGATGAATTACTCACTCCTCCACCTAGTGTTGATCACCTAGCCCCTAAAGTCATTGCTCCAATTGCTGAAGTAGTTGCTCCAGGACCCGCTGCATCAATCGGTTCACCTTCCTCAACAACTGTTGATCAAGATGCACCATCACCTAGTAACTCTCAAACAACACCCGAAACTTAATCTCTTATCATTCCTAACGATGTTAAAGAAGACAATCATGACTTAGATATTGCACACATGAATAATGATCCGTTCTTTGGTATTCCAATTCCAAAAAACGATTTTGAAGCATCTTCTTTGTAGGATCCCGATAACACTTCACTTCATACAATCGATCACGAAATCGGAACTAGAAATGAGAAAGAGAGAGTTGTTCTAGAGAGAGAAAGAAGAGAGAGAATTGAGAGAGAAAAGATATTTTAGATATTTTGAACAACTTCCTTTTCCAAGTGGAAAAGTTCCTTATATACCTCCGACACTTAAAAAGTGACGCGCAGATAGTTTAACTGAGGGACCCGAGCTCCGGTTTTGCTCTGGGATTAAACCCAACACAAAACAATAATAGATATCTATCGAGCCTGCTTCCCTATATTATCCTATACAACTTTAACTACTTAAAGACCGATAGCTCCATCGTAGAGTGACCGAACTTCGTTGTTCGACTCAATAAATTGAGGCTAACAATCTCCCCCGAAGTGAGGTCTTGAACACGAGAACGAGCTTCCTTTATTGACTCAATAAAATTGAGGCTAACAATCTCCCCCGAAGTAAGTTCATTGATGACACTCCTTCAAGAGATCAGTATATTGCTATTGTCGTTTAAGCTCGAGTGTTTCTGGTCTTTGTCTTCATTGTTTGTTGTAACTGTTCCCTTCAGCTTTGTGAAGCTTGACTTTGAGCCTTATGTCCATTGTCCTTTATCGTCTTTGCCATCTTGCGATCTATGTCTTTGACCAACATGCTCATAAACTTTTTGCATTATCTTGGAAAAGCTTCAAATCAGAGTTGCGGAAGTCCTTTGTCTTTAAATCTTGAGCTTTCTAAAGTATGTCTTCGTATATTGAGACATTTTAATGGGATTGAGTTGCCCGTTCTACCAACCTGTTTGAGCCTAGTTTTACTTAGTGAAAACGAGAAAATTGATTTAAAAAATCAATTGACGTGTCACTCGTTAAAAGAGTGTTTTTTGTAACACATCGAGAGTGGTCATTGATTTTTAACAAAATTCCATCAAACCGTTAATTTCTTTACTGACCAAATTGAAAATCACAGTTTGTCCACAAGTTTTGATTCATATAGAATCTCGCAAGTCACCTACCATAGTGCTGTTTGATGTTGACACTGGAAGGATTTCCATTCGTCATTGTGAATACTAAAGAGTATCACTCTGAATGTTCTGCAAATATCACTTTATATTGCGTAGGACTCTTGATAACAGCTTGTGAACCTGATGATGTTCAACAAGTGTTTGAAATGGAATGTGTCCTAACGAGATTTTTATTGATCTCTTGGCTCTAGACTCGATTAGTGCATTTTGGTTTTAGTACTCGGAGGCTGGAGCATATTGCCACCTATTCAATATCAACAATCTCGGAGTGAGATGTCAATAGATAACGTGTGTATCTCCGTGACAAATGAGACAAGTTTCTGTTGAGAGAAACCCGAATGGCTGGGAAGGGTTGTGCATTGCATCACTGGGTCTATGATGTCGTTTTCAATGTCAGCAATCAACTTGTGATTCTGACAGCATATGTATTGACCCATATCTTTTCTGCCTTAGGTTGTGTGGAGGCCTTTCTTTGTTATACAAACACCCTTATTCCATACATTTCTTTTTCATTCTTCAACGCCTTCAATGCTTACCAAGACGTCATTACTAACACCTTGTTGTGATTGTTCCAGTGTTAACTCAATCTTAGTCGGCATTATTCCCATATTCATTCATCTCCAATCATACCTAAGGACTGCTATTTCTAACTTTGGATTATCCTTGGGTAGATCCTCCGGTTCTGGTTGGATCATAGGATTGATTCCTAACCTAACCACCTTATGACTTCAGAATCGTCGTGAAATTAAGATGTTGTTGGGTATTAGATTGAACCATAAAACCTTTTCTTCGGCACATTGAGTCAAATAGATCATATTTTAATTACATTTTCTCCCCTTATTTTAAATAATAAACACTTAGTTTTTGAAATACCTTTGTGATTAAAATATGTCATTGAAAAAATCTGTGGAGAAAAATATGGTCATCATGAATGGTTAGGAACATTTTTGATAATGTTTTGATACATAAGAATGTCCCGTTGTTGAATGTAACCAAGAACATTATAACTTTGTCTTTGAAAAAACCCCCTCAAAAAATATGACCAATTCAGAAATATTTGTCCTTTTGAAAACACCTGTGAGGGATGGAATGTTTAACACAACAATTTGAAAGATTATGAATGTCCATCATGAAATCTTGAAAATTGTGTTCACTTTTGATAAAAAACCACTAAATGTTAGAGACCTTCTTTCTAACGCTAAATAAGGTTTAAGCGCACTGAAGCGTACACTTTCCCCTTGTTCTCTTGGCGCGAAATACATTGAATGGCTTGTAAGAACAAAGCTAAGGACCGAGAAACGTTAATTTTTCTCGTAGTAAGGATAAGTTCTTATAAACCTCCTTTATTTGAATCCGGGTTTGTTAACTGACATTGCACCATAAGACCATTTAGAAAATTAGAAATGACATGTTTTTGAAACTAATTGGAAACTCTCGCATTCAACTTCATTTACACACCCGTGTCAATGTTAATCGAACATTTCTACTAAGCACGTAAATGTTATCGATTCCAAGAACCATGTCGAGAAGATCTATTTGGAAATTTTCTAATTTTCTGATTTTTGTTATTTTCTTTTGAAGTTTTTAATATTTTTTGTATTTTGCTTTTTCTCAAAAATATACGTACATGGTGATGTTTTGATCAGATATCAAGCAGTCTCCATTGTCCAGAAACCTCCAGTTCAGCTGGAGTCAAACATCTCATACCAATCCTTCTAACAAGATACTTAAAAAACCGATCCTCAGGAAGGGCTGTCGTAAACATTCAGCTAAATTGGTATACCATTCTGACAAAATATAATTCATTATACCATTTTTCACCTGTTCCTTTATGAAGGATGCCGAGTAATGGAATGTGCGTTTGTCCGTGAGTGTTGTACGGGTTGCATGAGATTGCAATGGCTGACAGAGAGTCACAGTACAACGCATATTTTTGTTGTAGTTGAAGCATAAACTGAAGTTGTGTCTTCATCCACATTACTTTGAGCACAACTTACAGATAACGCCACAACGTACTCTGCCTTTTGCTGAAGACAATGCAGGCAGTTTTGTTTCTTTGAAAAAAAAATCCAGCTTACAAGTTTATCAGCCAAGGAACGGTATCCCTCCAAAGTGCTTTTCTGAGTAATCAAGGATCCGCATTATCAGCCGTCAGAAAATGCGGTTAGTTCAAAGCCAGAATCCTTGGAATACAGAGTCCCAATGTTAAAGGTACCCTTAGGTATTTAAAAGATTCTGTAACCTCCTTTGAGGTGCTTTTTGAGTGTTCGGTGCTTGATACGTGCACAATAGCCTACTGCTGCACTAAGTCTGGTCCAGCTAGATGTCAAGATACATGAGACCCCGATTTTACTACGATAATCCAGATTGGGTCTATACGTTCTCCACTCAAATCTACATCTAGTTTGGGTTTTGTAGGCATGGTGTACCAATGGATGACAACTGTCCATATTATGCTTTTCCAGAATTCTAAAGCGTACTTGGCCTGATTGATAAAAATTCCTTTTGGGGACCTGTGATCTGAAGTCCTAACAAAGAATTTCATCTCCCCACATTTAAGGACATTTCAAATCTACTGTGCATTAATTATTTCAAATCTTTTGAATATTTAGGATTTGTCGATCCAAAATTATGTCATCACGTAAATTTGCACAAGTAAATAATATCTCTCCCGTATTTTAATCTTAATAAAGTTGTGGTACAATTGTACCTTTATAAAGCCTTTGGACATCAGGAAGTTTGATAGTTCATCGACCAGGCTCTTGGAGCTTGCTTTAAATCCATAACACACTTTCCTGAGTCGGTAAACTTTTTCTGATGATCTGGATACAACGAACACTTTCCCCTGCCCCCTACTGAGCAACGTAAAACTCTTCCTTCAGTGACCATTAGAAATGCCGTTTTCACGTCTACTGATAGATTGGAAAAGACTTGAGTGAATGCGATGGCCAACGAAAATCCGAATCTGCATCCGAAGCGAGCAACAGCGCAAATGATTACTTCAAAATCAATAACCCTTTTTCCTAAGCATAACTTTAGCAACAAGTCGTGCTTATTCGAGTTAATTACAGTCTGGTCTGTTCATCCTTTTGTTCTACCCTAACCACTTAACTTAATAACCACATCTGCCAAATTGTTTGTCGACGAGTTCCCCAGACTTTTATTAGCCTTCGATGACTGATAAGTTCATCCTGCATTTGCTTCGATCCATGCAGAATTCAGCCATTCTCCTATGGTTCTTCGTTCAACAATACTTCACCTGTGAGCGCGAACATACACAATTTCAAGGATCTTTGCAAGCTGTCGTCTGTATGGACCTGGCATGGTTGGATTTCCATGAACTTGTTCTAATGGATGATCTCTGGTCCATCGGTATTCATGACTTTGTGGTTGAAATGAATGCACATCGGTATTATCAATATTGCGCGAGGAAGACTCACCAATTTCTTGTACGCGTGTACAAAAGGGATTGATAAATTCAGCTTCTTGAAACACGATGCAAATTCCGTATTGCTTGATCATTGTTGTTAGTCCTCTATCTTGATGCGATTGTTGGGATTGTAAAAATTGCCTTCAAGTAAAGGACTGAAGAGAAATTCTAACCCTTGATGTGACGAATCTGGCTTTTCTGCTGAAGGAACAACATTTTGTCTTGGGGGCACGGGGTCAGAGTTGTCATAATCTGACGCCTTTTGTCCTTGAGGAACGAGGCCTGAAGAGACATTTTCAACAGACATCTCTTGTCGTTGTGGTGCGAGGTCTGAACTGTTGTGATCAGACATCATTTGTCGTTGTGGTGCGAGGTCTGAACTGTTGTGATCAGACATCATCTCTTTGATTTCATCAAACTTGATATGAATGGACTCAACTATTAAGCGTGTTCTCTTGTTGTAAACACGATATCCCTTCGACTGAGTAGAATATCCCACCATGACACATGGATCCCCTTTTTCTTCAGCTTTATCCAGATTTTCCCCATCTCTAGTTATGTTAACAAATGCAACAAAGAATGTGAAGATGTTTTTATTGAAGGTTTTTCTGTCAATTTATGCATGTGATATGCCGTCTTTTCCCTGAGTGGATATGATGATTGTAACTGTTCTGAGTATAGCATGCGGTTAGCAACTTGCTTCAGCCCAAAATGATAATGGAAAGCTTAAAAGCAAAAAGCATCGTACGAGCAGCCACCACAAGAGTAAATACATGTTTCCGTCTTTTCGACAACGAGCCGTTCTGTTCAGGTGTTCGAGGAGTGGAAGTTTGATGTTCAATGCCTTCTTCTTTGAAATAAGATAGGATTTTCTTGTTCAAAGATCGTGCCTTCTCTGTCAATTACGTACAGTAACAAACTTGAGCTTGAAGATTGCGTTGAATCATCGTGAGAAAGTCTTTGAGAACTTCTGGTGTTTCAATTTGGGAACGAGAAAAAAGAGTCCAAGTGTATCTATTAGTCATCAATAATCCCAGAATATACATCTTCCCATTTATTGCTTGCAACTCGCATTGGACCAAACAAGTCCATGTGAAGCAATTCAGCCTTCCTTTGGAACTTGGAACAGCTTTTGACTTGAATGAACTTCTTTTTGCTTTACTTATTTCACAAGATGAACAAAGTTGATCCTTGACATATTTCAACTTAGGTAAGCCATTCACAACTTCTTTCTTTGAGAGTAAGGTGATGTAATCGAAGTTAAGATGAGAAAGTCTTCGATGCCATAATCATGCTTGAGTTGGTGAAGCTTTAGCCATAAACAATTAGGAAGTTGATGAGTGTTTCTTGAAGAGGATTATTGTTGTAGAGAACAGATCCACGACTACCAGTTAGTAAATCGTCTCCCTCCTGAAGATTCTCACAAAACATGTGATTTCCTAAAAGCAACCTCCAAATCAGCATCACAGAATTGACCAACCGAGAAAAGATTGTGATTAAGGCCTTCCGAGACGTATATAAAACCCGTTTGATCGACACATCCTTGAATCAGATTCTCCATAACCAAGAATAGGGGAGCAAAACTGATCATTTCCCAAAACGAACCAGTACCTAGAAATTTCTCCACAAAATTACACAAAAGCTTGATATATGCCCGTCATGTACTTTTGTGCATCCAAGTCATCAATGAATAAGGATGAGTTGTACAATCTGCAAGAAGTTATAGAGACGATGGACATGAAAAATTGGATCCTAAGGAATATTGATAACTTCAAGACATTAGTTATCTAGAGACAATGTCCTATAGTGGGACTAATACTTGTTGATTCATCATCTTATCCTAATCTAGGCAACCAAATCTATTTGGTCCACAATGCTTTTGTGTCCATGTATAACCTGATGGACATCTCTTAGCTAGCTATCCACCATTTCCACTTCCTGATTTTGTATTCTCAAACAACTTCTATAGTAACTTCTTTGGATTTCTGAATAGGTATCTGATGCAACTGTTTTTGTATGGGGTGTTGCAACAGATTTGTTTCGCTTTTCTTTTGGGTTTACTAGCACTAATAGGCACTACATGAGGCTTCTTAGTTCTAGCATTCACGTCTTTCAAGTATCAAGAAACACAAGCATCATGATTAAATATAAACACACATGTTCCACATTCAGCACAAACAGCATTCGCATTTCTGAAGTTCTGGAGTTTAAACTGTCATTACACGCAGTTACAGACTTTGTTTTCTAGAAAAACTAAAAATCCCTAGGATGGTCTTCTACATTCCTTCTTTTGAAACTTCACATTGACTATTGTTTTGGCCGAACCTTATATTTAAACTTGATAGCACTAAAGCTGTGGTCAGCTAACAATAGTAGTGGTGAATTACTCCTGAAGATTTTAGACACTTGAGATTAGTATTACTAGAAGCATGAGGCAACGGAGTGGTGTACTATTTTGGGTTGTGGTGAGGCAATCTAAACATTCCATGGTTAAAGCACATTGTGTTTCGAACCACTAGTTTCTATTCTTAATAGGCAAACTCTGTTGATGACATGGTTAAAATAAACCATCCGACCACATTAGTTTAATTAACCGACAGTTTCATTAGAAAACTTCTCATTTAAGTAAATTTGGAAAAAGGAGTCGGTTTTCCTAAAACTAATGGTTTTGGAATCCATTGAGCATTTGGTTGTCGAACAACAATGGTTTTACAACTGATTTCACGACTTTCCTTTTGTTACCAGAATGAGTTTCTTTAACTCATTTATCACCATGTTCTTATCTTGCATTTGAGCTTTCAAATCTTGTATTTCATGATATTGTTCACGTTCTTTTCGAAATACATTTGAAGCATTTTCTTTGCAACTGGGTTTGTTTCCATCTTTTCATTTACACAATGTTGTAAAGAAAGTTCAAGAGAAATTGAGTGTTTTCAAGATTATACAAAACTCTTCAAAAAGCTTATTATGACTTCTTCTTTGTTAACAGATTCAGTTTTTCGAAAGCTTTTATTTCAAGAACAATTCACAAAATTCTTACTTTATGAAGATACAACATTGTAATTCAGCATAAGCATTTAAATCAGACAAAGAATGCAAATATGAACATATAACATCTTTAGACACACACTCTTCGAGAAGTAGATCATATATGTTTGAAAAATCCACCATCCTTTTCTGATTCCAAGTTCGTCAAGCTCCTTTTCAGGAATTAACGTACTCCAAATCGTCATTAATTGATCTCTTTTTAGTTTCATGATAAAACAATACTGTCTAGTAAAGAAGTTTTGTCCTAAAAGAGGCATTAATAAGATTTTGATCAAAACCTTCCATACTCTTGGCAGTTGGATATAGGAAAATGCACTTTACTAGTATGAATTAGACCAAGTTTGTTGTACAAATGTTCTAAAATGATTGAGGGAGTTGTTTCTGTCAGGTCATTATAAAAGTAGTCTACTTTTACTAATGGATTTAGACATGGGTAGAAATCCAACGTTTTTAGCAATGTTTGGCTTTGTCCTAACAAACGTTTTTCTCCACATTGTCTTCCTAACTTCTTTAGCGCGTTCCAACTGATCAAGATAGGCTTTGGATGGTGGTTTGAAAGTTTCATAGAGAACTGTTTGATATGTGTAATCATATGGTTTCACTTTGTCTTTATCCAATTTTGATCTACTCTCCTTTTCAAGAGTCACTGTCTCTTCCCCATTGGGGAAAAATCTGGTTGCAGGATCAGAAGTATCAAATGGGATCTCATACAAACGAGGCTTTTCAGATTGAGCTGTCTTGAGGTACTTTGGATTAGCAAAGGTTGATCTACCATTATACGTTGCGCATTTGGGTGCTAACATGTAAATGGTCTGTATTGACTGATTGCGTTTATAAAGAATTCATTTAAAACTTTATTGTTGTCCATTTCATCATCGTGTCAATGTCTTTTCCTTCCTTCAACCTAAAATCCGAATAACCTTAGTTTACTCTGAGGTTGACCTTCAAATGTGACCTAGTTAACAACTCTTTATTGACGTAGCTCATCGTAATTTCTGAATGACAACTAAAATACTTCAATGGGTTTTGTTTTAAAACCCTCTTGTATGTCAATACTTTACGAGCTAATAGTCCTAGGTTTCATTTAACTTTGTTCTGAAGTATTTTATAATCAAACGATAGTCATAAAGGCTGTGGTACTGTCTCAAGCTCATCTGTTTGTCTGAAGTGCAATCAGAGAACTATCCCGACTTCTAGTAGCCTCCCCTAAGCCCATACTAGACTTATCAAGTTTAGCTTGCATCATTCCTTCAAGTTCTTTGAAATGATGCGTTTGCTTTCTTTAATTGCTTTAATACCGTTTTGTTTTCCTCCGTATCAAGAGTCAAATTAGCAATTAAATTAGCAAGCGCAGCACGCTCATCAACACATTCAGCCGCATTTTGATCAACCTGATTATCATTAGTACATATATTTGATGAATCAGGAATGACATTGCTATCATCCTTCTCCAAAACATATGTGTCGTTAATGGATTCAGGTTGCTCAGAATGTCGTCTCACATTGGCAAACACATCATTTTCATCATGGTTTTGTACCTGTTCCAATGGCTGACTAGTAGAACTGGATTCTTCAGGTGAGACCTCCTGAATCTTTGCCATGTAACTGTAATGTGCTTCCAATTTCTGTTTATCAATCTCTTCATCTGATACAATCCCACTGCTTGTTTCATCTCCTGAACTTGTAACCGATGATTGAACCTCTTGAACCTTGCACTGTTGAATCTGCAACTGTCTTTCACTCAACTTTTTCAACGTCATCTTAAGCTCTTGCTCATGACTTGCTCTTTCTATTATACATTGCTCAATGGAGTTCATGTTCTGGATGATTGTTTCCTTGAATGTTTGAGCTGTCATTTTAGTGTAATCTCTGAAGGTTTCTATTACTTCTCGATCTGATGAAAAAGATCTTGAATAAATATCGAGAGGCTTTAACAAGTCAGAGTTAATGAACCTTTCAAACTGTACTTTGATCACACTTAGAGCGGATTTGGAATCTATCTCGTGAAGTGTTTTTGCATTGAGAAGTGTTTCTAAGTTATTCATGTGTCGAGATAACTGAAACGTGAAGGTTCTGAAACTATCACCAAAGAGTCGTGCAAAAGCTTGTTGATACCATATACTCTAATTTTCGAGAAGTTGAGCGGTTGATTTAAGTGCATTTAATTTGTTCAAGGAGTTTTCTTTGAAAATCTTTGCTTGCATCTGCAGTTTCTGTATCTCTGGTGTTTCTGTATCTCTGGTTTCCTCTAAAAACTGAAACCCGAAGATGATAAGTATCCTTTGTTCCCAATTTTATCGTGAATTATGATGTGAAAGTTGTTGGATCTTAAGTGGATATGTTGTGTGATTGAAAATTGTGGTTATGTATTGGCAATTCACGTTCACGGGGGATTTTACACGGTCTATGATTAAGAAAACTGATAAATGATTAACGGGATTGATACAAAATCAATTGAAAAACCGTGACTCAGATTAATCGATTATTTGTTGAGGTTTTTATCTAGAGTAATGATTAAGCGTTAAGTCCTTGTTTTGGTTTTTGGTTTTGGCTCTTTAGGTTTGATGATATGTTTGGAATATCGCGTAAGAGTTGGATTGAAAAAAATATAATTGTACCTTTATAACCTCAAAATCTAAATAGTGAGGTTGTTAAAATAAGCTAAAAAAGGCTTTAGAAAAAATTGATATTTTACTTAATTATTTCCCGCCAAAAAGTGTCGATAAAAAGGTGTTGACCGAATTTTTTTTTTACCCTATTACCCAAAATTGATGAGAGAGGTCGGTAAAAAATAAGTTTAAAAGACTATAGAAAAAATTATATATTAGACTCAAATTGTGTTTCCTGTAAAAGATAAAAATGTCGCTAAAAAGGGTGTCGTCTGGATACTTTTTTTTAAATCAAACCGCTGCGTTAGGTGTTGAGCAAACCGCCTTCTTGAATTACGCAAACCGCCACGTAATTAAGACCAAACCGCTGGTTTTTGTGGTAACTCGCCGTGTATTTAAAATAAACAAACCGCTGCCTGTGGTCTGAACTACTCGCTGCGTGTTCTTTGATCAATGCTCGCCGTTGGATTAACTCGCCGTAGATAGCACTTGCCGTATCTTAGCAATCGTCCGCTATGCAACTCGCCGCTTTATAGCAACTCTCGCTGCACTAACTGTTTTTATACGAAATCGCCTCTTTGTATTAAAATATGTGCTGAAACGATGCTAAACCTTATAAATTTTTGTTGACAACTCGTCCTGGGCTATGTAGAGCAACTCGCCTTTTTGACCTCAGCCATACTCGCCATTTGACTGTGGTTGTCCCTTTTCTTGCACCAAACCGCCATGATGAAACACCAAGCTCGTTAATTCTTTGCATATATCATTCCAAATGAAGCTTTATTTCGCTAATAAATAAAGCTTTTTTTATGTCCATGTAGTATATGAACCAAACACTTATGAGCGTATTTAAACTTATTCACAACATGTGTTATTTCCTTGTGGTCTTCATGAAACGATTCCATTTGTCAGCAACTCTCCACGAAGAACACCAAATTAAATTCAAATCTTTTAATGCTAGGTTTTTCGAACTTGAGCCTTGTTATCACTTGTAGTGCCAGAAGTACATGAACTTCTTTAGCATTAATAACAGTGAAAAAACCACAAGAATAAACCACACAATTAAGCCCATAAATGCTTTTTGAGCAGTGGGGTCTTTTGAGAGTACCAAAAATTAAGCTACGAGATTTGTAATTTAACCACAAGGAATAAGCTCACAAATTCCAACCTTGAGCTCTGGTGCCAATTGTAAGGATCCCAGTAATAACTTCCATGTAACCATATATATCATACACGAATTTTGATCTTGAAAAGGAAAAGGAGGCAGTGAGTTGTTTTGAAAGAAGAAGTGAGAGAGAGAGAGAGAGTGAGTATGATGAGAAAAGAATATAGAATAGGAAATTACTATTAGAATGATAACAACTAGCTTTTCAACATAAATAAGGAAAAAGCTTATAGTACATCCGTTCACGTTAAAGTTGAGCGCGGGAGGAAGTATTACTAGGACCACGGGCTCGGGTTTTTGTCTTGGGATTAAACCCGTAGTAAACATAGACCATTTACTAGATGTTCACTATCGAGCTCGTCCCTGATAAAGATCTCTATTACTAACGTTAACTAATTAAGAGGACCGAAGCTCCATCGTAGAGTAGTCGTCCAGAGCTTCCTTGTCGACTAAATAAATTGAGGCTAACAATCCAGACACCCCCCGAACTGTGAGGTCTTGAAACCACGAGAAAACGGTCTCTCCTTTATTGACCTCAATAATAATTGAGGCTTGGAGTACAAGTTGATTTTGTTGTAACCGAACCGATGTGGTTTGTATTTTAGTTGGAAACCAAATCTCGGTGTTGTTTTAGTTGGAACAACGAGTTGTTTTTAGTGGGAGTGATACCGCGAAGATGTTGTTTTCGTTGGTATTCCGAACGGTTTGTTTTTGTGGTGTTGGAACCGAACGAGTTTGTTCTTAGTAGGACGAACGGAGTTGTTATTAGTTGAAATTCACCCGACACGACGTTGATTTTAGGTTGGAACCGATGAGTACGATTTTGACTTTGTTGGAAATTCAGAAAGAGGTTGTCATTAGTTTTAAAAACCTGAACTAGTTTACTTCCATTTGTCAACCAAATAAACTAGTTATACTCTTGTGTCAAACCAAACTAGTTTACTCCTTTGTAATACGAACTAGTGAAACCGAACTAGTTTACTTCTTTGACCAAAATCATTCCCGTAACTAGTGAATCCGAACTAGTTTACTACTTAGACAACCCGAACCGTAGTGAAACAAACAGTTCTACTTTTTAATCAATTTTTTTCCGAAACTAGTGAAACGAAACTAGTTTTACTCTGCTTTGTTCAATCGATACTAGTGAATACAGAACTAGTTTACTTCTTTTGTCTCAAGAATAAGTGAACAAATAGTTTAATTCTTTTGACAAGCAGAACTAGCTGAACCCGAATGTTTACTGAGGAGAGAACCGAACTAGCTTTAATTCATTGGAAATTTACGAACTAAACAATGTTCGCATTGGAGACGAATTAACCACCTTATTTGACATAACCGAGTAACCAATCAAGTTGTTTGAGAAAATCGATCTAGTCACTTTCCAATTTAAAACTCTATCAACAGTCAATTTTCAAATTATACGGTTATTTCTATTATTGTGTTGAATTGTTGTAAAATCCAGCTGAAACATTAACTTGTTTTGATCGGTCTTTGTCGGAGAATTGTAAAATCCCGTGTAGTTTCTGGTGAGAAATTATGTTTCATAGACTCTTAGCAAGTCCACACATTCAAACACACATTTCTTTCTACCACCGATCATTAGAAATTGAGTAATGTCTTTTTGATACCACGTTTCATCAATGAACGAATCTTGCTGATATAATCACTTCTCTCGGGGTGCGTGACAATAAACACAGTCTGCTGAAAATACATGCTGTATGATTCATGGAAAAGCAGAATGGATACTTTATATGATTATGAATCAGACCACTGTATAAAAAAGTGGGGGGGTGGGGGGTCCCCACTCGTATGCATCAATCACAAGTGGATGGTTGTAACAAGGAATTAAGGAATTACTGTAGCTCACCCCTGCAGAGGACATTTAAAGTGATTTGACATCAAAGCATTAATATCATGTTCTCCAAGGCCTTCCAACACAAATGTCTGAATGTGCCTCTTGTGAGTCAATCATCGTGTAGCAAGGTATTGTGGGAGAATATGTTTAAAAATGTCTATGCAAGGAACGCGTTAACAAAGCAAGAACGGAGTGAGTTGAGTATGTTGTAACGCTTGAATTTGATAAGTTCAATTACAAGAATAAGGAGTGTCTTATACACGGGTTGTCTACTTGATGTTTCACACTGCTATCAATCACATGTATATCGAAACATCTACAAGATGCCACTGGAGCACATTTTATGTTTCAATACCAGAAGTTTTTCTGAAACATCTCTTCCCTGATGATTGGTGCAAATTTGTTAACGTGTTGTTTAAGTTGGTCAAATACTTGCATACTAACCCAATGTTGATCAGATTAATGGCTGTTACTTGGAACAACAATGAACTACATTGCATTGAAAGTTTCGTTTGATGCATATTATGAACGTTATACTCCGATTGTCCTCTTGGCTTGAGTTGCAATAACTCACCAAATAACACTCAGTCACCTTATCAAATACTCATATAACACACTTACCAAAACACTCATACTTCAACCACCTAGTCATTCAACAGATATCACATGTCTGCCACAGTATGGTTCACTCCTTATCAGTCTCAACTAAGTATACTCAACTCATAAGAATCATCAACAACTCTCTTCAGTAATTTAAACCTCATCAATGATTTTCAATCTTAATTCACCACAACGTTTATTCTCTCCAAACTTCATCCACCTCAATTGGAATATGATCTCCCTAAATTAACCAACAATCTGAATTTTACCCAACAAGACTGATCATTTAATTGTTTCCAGTGTTCCAGAAAGTGGTGTGTGATCCATATTGTGATTGTAAGATGTGAGATCACATGATGAGTGTTTTTGACTGAAAGTTGTCACTCTATCCACGTTATCCCGTTGTAACCTAAAGAATCAACTGAGAAGAATCTCGTTCTTCTAACCCTAGGAACTAAGCTACCATCAATAATGGAAGAGTGACACATATAACCAAGTCAGGAGTGAGAATAAACTTCTTTTGCTGCGTATCATGTACTTCAGAGGAATTAGATAGCTCCTAAAGTAGCAAGTGTGAAAGCTACTTCTGGAAAACAAAGGACGGTTAATTTGTACAACTGCAAAGGGGAAGGTCACCATGTCACAGACAAGTGCACCTAAAATAAAGAGAAAAAGGGATGATTCGTGGTTTTTAAGGAGATAAGTGTTTTTTGCTGGTACAAGTAAAGCACATTGGTCAATTCTAAATTAGGAGAGAACACTAGATATTATTCTATAGTCATAGCCCTTCCACCACTTTTTTGGCAGATCCAGATTATTACTCGAGGTCAAGGCACACAGACTGTCATTACTCAGACAATGCTCTTATGCAGGTTGATGTTTGGATTGCTATAATGACTCTGAATTGTGGACGAACTCAACTCTGCTCAAGTTGTATCTCATGGCGAATTTATCTCTATTATGGTTCAGATGCTACTTGTGTGAGGTTACACAAGCATGATAGATATGAATAATAATGCGGTAAAGTAAGCTGTGCAGGTGATTGTGTCACTTCTCAAACAGGTCGAATGTTGTGAATCATTCGGAGACTGAAATAACCAGTGGATAGAAATATCATTCCTATAATTCTTAGTAATGTGATGTGAGAATCATCAACAAGCAATTATTTGTGAAGATTATCTGTGTACATTCTTACTGCACAACTAGATGATGTATAAGGTGATATTATCTGTGATTGAACAGTTAAAACCTAAGTTGCAAATAGTACAAGACTATCTGGCGAATCTCTAAGGAGTGTCAATGATACCTTAACTGCTGAAGCTTGAAAGATATAAAGGAACAAGTTAAAGAGTTTTGATAAGAAGGACAAAATGTTGACTTGAAGGAGTAAGGATATCGTGTTTCAAGGACCAACATGTGCGAAGTCTGTAGAGATATTATTCTTCTCTTAAAGACAACTTACTTTCAGAACATTAAAAGAAAAGGAATCTTTATTACTAACGGGTTACTGTTCTATAAATGGGATTTTAAGAGAAAGAAGAATCTAGGAACATTTGATGTAGTGTGTAATAGCTCGAAAAGCAGGATCAAACAATATGATATATTGTTTTTAAAAGAGTTTAGATTAATCAACACAAAACTATATTAACATGTTGAGACGAAACCTCAGTTTTTCTATGATAATACTATAATCAAGCTCTAGGTTTTTCATAATCCTCTTCTATTGCAGAAAGCTCAGCTAGGAAGTCGAAACCAACAGCTATGAAAGTTGGTGATATTAATTGTGTTCAAACTAATCCTATGTGATTCTGATCTGAAGAGACCCTTAGCAATTGGTGAAGTAGAGTCGTTCCAAAATGCTTTAAATAAGGAGTTCAATTGATGTTGTGAGAAAAGGAAATGTAAGGTTGACTCACCAATACCGATAGATTATGCTGCTCCTTAAGCTAGTTTTATAAAGATTTTTTCAAACCAATATGTATCCACAATTGAATTTTCTGATGAAGTGAAGCCATTTTTGTGTCTCAGTGAGTGTGGTGAATCTTCAGAACCCCACACTTTTCTCATTTAGGTGCCCACTCAATGTTGTAGGATTCCAAAAGAAACCTTCCTAAAGTCAGCATGTTAACATGAAGTTTGAATAGAAACTTTAAACACTATGTCATGCTAATTTTGTGTGGTACTCAAAGAAGAGGACCACACCCTACAGTATCTACTGAGCTGGTTCGTGAGGGGTTAATCGAACATACAAAAGCTTGTTTTAGGATAGTAAATAATTCCATTTGGACAAGCTTATGAAGGACATATTTAGCAATATATCAGACTCCAAGACATTTGGTTGACTGAACTTTCTGAGTCCAAAATGTCTTCTATCAAATGAGAACAGCTGGGAACAACATAGTATTGCATGTTAAAAACATTTGAAGTAGATGGAATCAAAGTTTAGAACAAAAAATGAACGACTCTTGGAACAAGTGATGAGGCAAAAGATATTGGAAACTTACTTGGTTTAATCCTTCTGTGGCCGAATGATTCTCGCTGATGTGCCGATGAATTGTCAAAGCTGTCTCAAATATTGAGAAAAGCTTCAAACGGATTTTTCTGTTTAAAGGGAAAACTTACGATAAACTGTTCTAAAGTTTTACCATCTGAAAAATATTGCATCTCTTTTAAAGTTACACTCAACTTAAAACAGGAAATTTTTTCAAAGGGAAATTCTATTTTCAAATCAAAGTTATAGATGTGTTCCAAGTTTGATCAATTGTTTGAATCTAAATGAATTGAAAGCTCAGTTCCAAGAGAAAAGACACGGTATTAGAAGTTGAAGAGAGAACATTTAAATCTGTCTAGTGGATAGAATAGAATAAGGATAAGATGCAAACAAGAATGTAGAAAGAGAGATTGAAACCATAAATATTGAGAATTGGATCTGGTAGTGACAAACCGCATATTGCTCGAGAATGAGACACATTGTGTACAAAGACCACTCGATAAGCAACTTTATGACTCGATTAAAACCAGCACATATTCGATCAAAAGAACAATGTGATTATTTATTTAATCAAGGCATTTATAAAGTTGCGGAACATTTTGATTTTTTAAATGCTAGTCTTCAGGGGAATGGTCTTTGGCAATAACAGCACTTAAGGGATGAATTAGGAAACTTTAAGGGAAATGACCTAGTTGATAATATGTTTCAAACCACACCATAGTAGTTCCGAGTCTGCATCAAGTTAATGTGGAACCAATAACCCCTAATTAGTTGAAATAAAAAGGACACTATCACATCTGCCTATATTACGCATTCTCAGGAAAGATGCCGCAGTTCTTAGGAATCTAGATCGATCATATTAAAGTCTATTATCCCTTAGATTACCTACTACTAAGAAGCGTTTCTATCTGTATAAGGAGATCTAAACTAATTCAGGAAAATGCTTTCAAAAACTAAGTAAAAAAATATGTCCTTTAAGTATCAAACAGTTCTGGTTGAGAACAATTAGTGGTTGTGACCCCGATGAATCACAAAGTCAATAGATGTTAGATTCACTAAGCACGTCACATCCTAAAGAAACACAAAATAAACAGCCACCATACCTCAAATAACCTACTTCTAACTAAAACCTATGTTGTCTTCTACAGGAGTAAAACAGTCTACTAGTGCTTAAGCGTATCACTTCCTTCAGTTAATACAAAGGTAAGATCAGATTCAGCAACTACCAAGTATAATATGAAAGAAATAAAGTAGAGATGCCCGACCCTAGGAAAGTTAAATCTAGTTTGAAAATAAAGATAATGTTGTTAAGCCAAAAGGAACTGCTCTTGTCAAAGCATTCTAAGCTGTAATGACGCATTCTAAACCTTAAATGTGTTAAGTGTAACATAGTTAGCATGCTTTCTGATAAATCATGATTTGTGTAGTGTTCTTGATTTTATCAAATAATGTGAAATGCTCGGGTAAATCTAGATTGTTAAGAAAAATTCAAAGGAAAAAGTTTGGAACCAAAGGAAAGGTGTTTACCAATATTTGGATATAATCTAGGAGACCTACTGGTCGGACCTTCACTATAGTGGAGAACTATGCGTTGCTCTTGTAACTAGGTATTACCGACACCTACTGATTTGAGTGACCCACTTAAGAATATCATCTGATCTGAGAATAAAATCTGACTAAACCTGTAGTTCACTATTGGTATTACTCAGAAAACCTAGTAAGTCTATAAACTAGTGTATCCTGCTTCAACAAGTATAAGGTACTATTATAAAGTATGTAATGCTAACAATTCGGATACCCCAATTGTAATCCTGAGGATTCTCATGATTCTAAGTTCCTCTTCCTCTCTTGATGAATGCAAGTGTCGTACAAATTATCCTCTGGTATATTGGGACTCCGGAGCTGCTGCCAAACATAATATGACCGGAGATCGCTTTCTCAGCATCATCCAACTTCGTAGCAAATTCTTGGGTACAGTCTCTCGAATTCAGTAGATGATCTTGGTGTCAAAGATTATGGGTTATGGAGACTATCAGAATTGGAAATGTTAGTCAATTTTCAAAGGTTTATTAACTGATGAAAGGACTTGGGCATAATCTATGCTCTTGTGGGACGCAATTTTGTGATTCAACCTCGAAGTTTGGTTATTCGTTCAACACACCTGCTAATTCACTGTGTTCTAGAAGTTGTGTTTGATTTATTAACTGGATCTTGAGGGGGACAATCTTTATACACTCTCTAAGCTCACAGAGTTGTGAAAGGACCAGTGTTTGTGTTACTATGCTAGTGTGCTTATTTAGGCAAGCAGGGACGCACGAACAGGGGGGGAAAAGCCTATCAAACCCAAATCGGAGTACACAAATCAACGAAAAAAACATCGATGTGTGTGTTTGCACATGGATCTGTGTTTGTGGGGAACCAATGCGTGTCGCAAGTGTCAGAATGGAAAGAGAGTACATTCCTTGTTATTATCGACGTATTACTCTCGAATTACATGGTAGAAATGCTTTTGCGATTCAAGAGATGATGTAAGCATCCAAGCTTTTCTTGATCAGATCTTTTTGAAGATGATCCTGGGTGACGACTTAAGGAAACCCATCCGAACGCAGCAGAATAGATAATGGAAATTGAGTTTGTAGTTAATCAGACATTGCTCAAAAGTGAATATTAAGTAGGAAGGTGGGATCATATGCTTGTTGAAACATCTGTGCCCGCTCTCAGCACAGCAAAACGGTGTTGTTCGAAAGACGAATACGTACGTAGAGTGTTTGGAAGTGCAGCACGGCTAGATAGTGAGTGTTAATTATGCGAAAAGCTCATTTTTTCTTTGGGCCGAAGCTGTAGAGTACAATCCCCAAAGAAGTAAAAATGGGTCGCAGCGGAATATGAGAGATCCGTGGCGTGTCACTTAATAATAACATTGCACAAGACCTGAGAAGACGACCACAAATCGCGTAAGTCGTTTGAAAATGATACTCATTGGATTTAAATAATGTTGATTACAAAAGCGTTCATGCTTCACCTTTGTTCATCCTTAAAATTGTGAAGATTTTGACTTCTATATAATAGTTCCCCAATAATTGCAATACACTTTAAATCTTTATAGCTCCATGTTTCCAAATGATAGAACCACCAAATGTATCCTTGTTATCTCTTGTAATCCTGAGAAAAAACATGCTTTTAAAACGAGTCAAACATAAAGTTGGTGAATTCATATGTTTATATTTGTATAAAACAGAACCGCAAGATTTCCACAACGTTGACTATTGCAAAACAGGTCAAACTCGTCACAATAAATATTGGCATTTTTTCCTAAAGGGGGGGGAGCCCGCCATGGAAACTGAGCTCGAATAATATGCAATACAGTATAAAGGGCCTACATTGTATCCTGATGATGTTTCATCTAACAGAAAACAGCCTTGATCCGCTCATGTTATATGTTCGGTTCCCTGTGATTGTAGCTCAATCTGCTCGAAACGTGAGGGAGTAAACCCCAAATATTAGATCTTTTATAACCACCCCGCTGCTCACCCTACAGGTGATTTTCAGTTCCCATGGTAGTGGCCATTATGGTTATTGATACTTAGACAAACACAACGGAATCACAATATAAATTATCCACTTGCGTCTCATGTGTATAAAAACAAAGCATGTCTCACCCCAATAATTATATTGATGAAGGTCAAAAAATGGGGCTATGAACTCACCTCGAGTGAGTTAATCAATAATATACTTTCCAAGTAAAAATGCGTCACGTAAATCGTCAGATACATGTCCAGTAGTGTGTGTTAATGAGTAAGGACATATAAACGGACTAATCGTCATTGAAGTAACTACTACCATATATCATGTCTACATAGCTAAATCACCATCTATATGTAAGTTGTGAAGATTTGAGAAGATCGCATTTAATACATATTAATCATGTATTTGATATTCTCGTTAATCCGTTAAATGATTTAATTGTCCCCTTCATAAAATAATATTTATAAGGTTTAAAACTGTTGTGGTGTGTGAATATTTATTTAAGTGATTTGTATAAAGTTTCGCAAATTTTTTTATTAAAAACAAACCTAACACTATCATTTCAGGAAATAGCTGCACAATGTTAAAATAGTGCGTTCCTTTATTGTTTTTAAGCTTTGTTTTTAGACGGTTTCTTATGCGCACTGCTTTTCTGTGTTTAGGAACGAGTTTAATCAGAATTTGGACATTTTTATATTTTTAGTCTCTGTTATGACTCAGTGATTTTTACTGATTCATAACCAGTTTTAAAAAGTATTTTTGTTGGTGATTAGTATATCGTAAAACCTCGTAAACGTGTATTCTCCCCGGTAACTTATTCGTTATAGCTCGGTTTTTAGCGATTTCTTTCGAGTTCGTGTCTATATTTAAAAGCTTTAGCATATAAATGAAGTTTTCCAAATAATGTGTCCAGTTTATGAATCAGTTGTTATAAAATGCTTTTATTTTATAAACGGTATTAACGTGAAACGTATCATTTTCGTATCTTTTTCGTTATATTTAATCCGTATTTATTTTTCGTGGTTTATTACCTTTTTGGAATTGTCATGTGCGTAATTATTTTATTCAAAGGTCAAAACCCACTGTGGAATATTCGAATATCTCAAAAACCAGCCCCTTTATAATATTATATGTTTATAATATATATATAAAGCTTGTTTTATGCACTCTTCCATTTTTGTTTAATTTACCAGTTAAGTCTTGTGTAATAACCTTATTTTGTCATATATTGATTACATATAATAATGACTCCATAGTCCATCTTTTGTCCAAATAAGTCCTATGAAACAAATTACACAGATTAGTAAGTTATTTACACACTGTTACTTTGTGTGTGTGCTAATAAGTAACTCTTAAACCCTAATCTTGTATTAACCACTTTTTTATGCATAACCAAGAGTGTTACAAACTTGTGTACTCATTTTTAGAACCTCATTTTACCATCCATATAACATGTGTGCAAGTTGTTACAAATCATATAACACAAGTAGAAATTCAATGTTTTTTACATGTTTTAAGCATCCTGATGGTGATTTTGCTATAAAAGAATTATATACACATACTAATCATCGGTTAATGAAATTGAGTACTGGTCTTAGATAACCTTAGTATGTTGAGATATGATGGACCAACGATATATCCAAACCCTTGCGCTGTTAGCTTATATAACCCTAGCTTTTACCAACCAATGAACAACCTTACTGTTTCTATAAGATTTGATAAGAAATCCTAGCTTCCGTTTTCTTATTTAACCTGCAATATGATTTAACCTAGTGTTGGTATATCTCAAATTCTATCTTGAGGTATCTTAGATATGATGTGTGAGTGCTTGTAAATGTGGTATAAAAAGATTGTATGGATGGTTCTTGAAATTTAATATGGGACGTGGGTTTTGATGGAAGAAACAAAGAGATGGTGAACTTTTTGCTTATGAAATGAAGTGTATGTGTTATATGATCTTATCTCTTGCAATGTATAAGTAATATACATGTAAAGGATGTGTGTGTTCAGTAGTGGAACCTGTTTGTAGGGTCCTTTAGGGTTCTTGGTCTTGGGTTATTGGTCTTTGGTCAATAAGAAAGAAACAATGCTAAATGCCATTGGTTTAATGGTGTGTAGTGAGAAGTACAAAGACCAAATTGCAAGATTTTTTTTCATATTTCTTTGTATAAATTGCAACAAATCTGGCCATAAAGAGATATATAGGATATATTTTGTAATTTTTATGTATTGGGTATAAATGTGGGTATTTGTTGAAGCGTAGAAAAGTTTTGTGGTGGTTCCTCGGGTAATGCTTCTATACACAATTTATCCGCGAAGAAAAGAATAGAAGAATCAAATTTACGCAACCAATAAAAATATAAATGAACAAGAGTTAATAATTTATTATCAAAAATTAGTTACTTAACACTTGCTTGATGTAAACATTTAATTGTTTGACGCCCGTTTACATTGAACGTTAATTGTTGTAGCTTACGCGGATTTAGTTTAACGTTTCTTACTGATTTCAAAAAGTGGAACGCGTACAATACTAACAAGTACATATAGAATTTATTGTGAGAGCGTTCAATGACCTAAAACACAGTGGTGTTATAGATAAGCAGTTGCTACAGGTGTTATACCCAATGAATCAGTTCCCATGATAGTGCCGTCGATACGGTTAAAACACCATACGAGGTTCTGCACAACAAGAACCTCCCGATTCAATCGTTCTTCCATGTGTTTTGGTGACAACCATCTGCTTATCCGCAATGAATGATGAGTAGTGAACTTGGGGACTCGTTACAACGAAGGCCGATATAGGTATTTTCATTGGATATGCCACCCACGAAGAAAGCATTCCGGATGTTGTACAAGAAAGATGCGTAACAGTTTACGAATATAGTTGAAACATTCCGTTGCTTTGTGAAAGTCTGACTGCAATGGCTTCTGAACACAGCAGTTCAGGACCCGCACTTCATGAAATGACTTGCAACAAATTAGGTTCAGGAAGACTAACGTTGCAAACCCTCATTGCCTTCAACACGTTTGTACTCACATCGAGAAGACTGATGGGAATGCTGTATTCAAACCGTTGTTCGATGAATTTCTCAATCCTTCACCTAGTGTTGTCATCTAGCCCCTAAGTTGTGGTTGCTCCATTTAAGTGAAGTAATTTACTCGCAAGTTCCTTTATGACTCAATCTGGCTTCACCCTTCATCAACAGTTGACCAAGATGCACCATCACCAAGTAACTCTCAAACAACACCCGAAACTCAACCTCCCGTCATTCCTAACGATGTTGAAGAAGACAATCATGATATTGAAGTTGCACATATGGGTAATGATCCGTACTTTGGTATCCCAATTCCAGAAGTTCCTTCTGATCAATCTTCATCAACAGATTCTATTCATACAATTATGCATCCCGATCACCAAATTTCTGAACATAATAGCAAATGGACTAAGGATCATCCACTTGAAAACATAATCGGTGAACTCGCTAGACCAGTTTCCACAAGGCTACAATTACATGAGCAAGCTCTTTTCTGTTACTATGATGCTTTCCTCACTGCTATTGAACCCAAGACGTATAAAGATGCTTTGACTCAATCCTACTGGATCGAAGCAATGCAAGAAGAGATCAATGAGTTCGAACGCCTTGAAGTATAAGAGCTCGTACCCCGACCAGTCAAAGTTATGGTTATTAGTTTGAAGTGGATCTACAAAGTGAAGCTAGACGAACTGGGAGGTATTCTAAAGAACAAGGCTCGATTAGTGGCTCGTGGTTACCGTCAAGAAGAAGGAATTGATTTTGAAGAGTCTTTTGCTCCGGTTGCAAGATTAGAGGCTATAAGGATTTTTCTCGCGTTTGCCGCTCACATGAACATGGTCGTCTACCAAATGGATGTGAAGATTACGTTTCTAAATGTTAATATGCAGGAAGAGGTGTATGTTAGCCAGCTGGACGGGTTTGTGGATCCAGATAACCCCAATCACGTGTACAAGCTAAAGAAAGCTCTTTATGGGTTGAAACAAGCTCCACGCGCGTGGTACGATATGTTGTCTTCATTCCTGATTTCCCAAGACTTCTCCAAAGGCTCAGTGGATCCTACTCTGTTCATCCATAGGGAAGGCAAGGAACTACTTCTGGTACAAATATATGTCGATGACATTATCTTTGCTGTATCTACACCTGAACTTTGTGACCTATTTTCTAAAATCATGTGTTCAAAATTTAAGATGTCAATGATGGGCAAAATATCATTTTTCTTAGGACTACAGATTTCTCAAAGTCCCAGAGGCATCTTTATTAACCAGTCAAAATATGCCCTTGAATCTTTAAAGAAATACGGTTTTGACTCTTGTGACCCAGTGGATACTCCCATGGTGGAGAAATCCAAACTGGATGAGGATAAAGAAGGGAAAGCAATTGATCCGTCACACTATCATGGCATGATTGGCACCCTCCTTTATCTCACAGCCAGTAGACCTGACCTACAATTTGCTATTTGCATGTGTGCCCGGTATCAGGCTCGGCCTATCGAAAAGCACTTACATGCGGTCAAAAGGATCTTTCGGTATCTTAGAGGAACCGTGAATCGGGGACTATGGTATCTGAAGGATTCTTTGATTGCTCTAACAGCATTTGCAGATGCGGATCACGTTGGTTGTCAAGATACACGCCGTAGCACATCTGGTAGTATGCAGTTCTTAAGAGATAGACTTGTTAGCTAGTCATCAAAAAGGCAGAAAAGCGCTACGATATCCAGTACAGAAGCTGAATATATTGCTTTATCCAGCTTTTTTGCTTAAGTCCTTTGGATGAGATCACAGCTTACCGATTATGGCTTTTGATTCAATAAAATTCCAATGTACTGTGATAACAAAAGCGCTATTGCCTTAAGCCGCAACAATGTTCAACATTCCAGGTCGAAGCATATAGACATCAGATTTCACTTTATCAAGGAACATGTTGAGAATGGGGTGATTGAACTTTACTTTGTCAATACAGAGTATCAACTGGCGGACATCTTCACAAAAGCCCTTGCAAGAGAAAGAATTGAATTTCTTATCAACAAGCTAGGAATGCGGAGTTTTACGCCGGAGACTCTCAAACAATTGGCAGATGAAGTTGATGAATAGTGGTGGTACCTATTCAAATATCCTGTATCATATGTATATATATATATTAAAACCATAAAAACCAAAAAGATTTTTCATTTTTTTGAAATTTTTATAAAAACAAAATACAAAAATATAATATTCATAAAACCAAAGAAAAAATTAAAAAATGAGAAAAACATAAAAAGAGGTAATAATGGCATGTCTTCTAAAAATTGATAACATTTACGGTCTTAGAAATGTCATCCAATAATGATACGAGGCTGTAAATGAAGTTCGAGCAAAAGTTCAAATGTTTTCAAAACATGCCAAATGGCTTGCTATTATTTAAGATATCAACCCGGTCATCATCTTAAAGGCAAGTAATCCATCAAAAAGGAAACTTGACCTCTTAACGGGAATTTATTCCCGGGCATGGTCTACGTATGACCATGCAAAGGCTTGTGATTACTTTGCATCACAACCCGTGCTTCCTATATTCCATGAGTGTACGTGTTAGTGCGCTTATGTGTGAAAATAAGAGAAATCTTATTTGCAATTGGTGTTTGTTTTCATAATAAAAACATTGCTTCATCTATAAATGCTTTTCAAAGATATTTGACTTCTCAAACAACGTCTACAGCTCTTTAAATAGAAAACGGGTCATTGTTTGAGGGGGAGAAAATGTAAAAAATCTTCTTCATAAAGTTATTTGATAAAAGGGATAAAGGTTTTTAAACAATAAATGAACTTCATTTTTTAAGGAAATTTAATTAAATTTAGCTTATGTGTGCCTTACATGTTATTTGTTTATGCCTTGAGTGAGAATATGTGCAAATTATGTAATTATGTATGCTTGTTAAAACTACAAGGACTTTATGTGCCAAAGTGTTAAACTTGAAATGCCTATATAAGTTTAAAATTGAAAATTAGAAAGGTTATTAAACCTCAGGGGGCAGATGTGACAAAAACTTAAAATGTTTTATATCACACCCACCCCTCCCCGTTTTTCATTTTAACACACACACCTACCTATTCTTCTCCCTCACACGATCGCCACATCTTCATTCTTGATTTCTAGATCTATTCGTGCTTAAGGTATAATTACAACCATGGTCGTTACACCCTAAAGATCACTCTTCTCAAAGCAATTTGATTTTTACCACGTTTTGATTTCGAATAACCCTAACTTTCAAAATTAGGGTTCTTGAAATTAAAACTGTGTAAAAAATTCAAATTAATTGAGGGGGTTTGGTCTTCTAAGGTTGTTAATGGCTCGTGTAATACATTTTTTTCATTTAGGTAACATATGAGTTTGTTTTGATTAATTCTCTATGACGAATTGTGCGTTCTTGAATTTTTTTGGCTGAAATGCTTATGGGTTTTGTTAAGGATAAATGCTGTATGTGTAAATAATTATGGGTATGAGCTGAAATCCATATATGAGGTGTTTGATGGTTGGGAACTCATGATATTTTTTTTTGAAACACATGTTCATTTGTAAAATATGTAATGAATCTGTGATTAAATGTTGCCTAAATGTTCTTGATTAACTCTTGATGGCTAAATGAGTGTATAAATAGGAAAAACACATGAAATACTCGAATTAAAACTCAAAATGTTAGACCCTTCCAAATTCACAGTTTCATTGTGTTAGGTTCATATAAATGGATCCGAACAAAGAAGCTTCGGTCACTCGAAGATTCAAGACAAAAGTCTAGCTCGAAA
>BQNB010051982.1:0-30950 GCA_026074375.1 Tanacetum coccineum
TTTTTTTACAAAAGTACTGATTTATTCAGATAAAAAAATATCCACGCCATGAGACCCAATACATAGGCCCATATAAAAAAAATATTAACCATGAGACCCGAAAAAAAAAACCCGCACAAAATAAATAAAAAATAAAATAAAGATAACACCCTGCAGCAACGTGCGTACTTAATAACTTTTAAAATAAACGGCGCGAAAAAAAACCCCGCCTACCCTAAGTAAAAAAAGTTAGCCCCGCCACAACGCGCCGGTTCCTATGCCTAAGAACACCAATAAAAAATAACCTGCCCCGCAGCAACGCGCGGGTACTTTGGCTTGTTTTTAATAAAAAGCATATAACACATTACTATTTTTAAGTTTTTTAAAGTTTTAAGAAAAGTTATGCACTCGTATAGATACATATATGTATTTTCTCGGTTAGGTCTTTTCCGAGTTTGTTTTTATGCTAAAACAATACCGAAATGCAAACTTTGGTTTTTTAAAATAAGAAAACATAACCATCTGTTTTCAAACCGTTCCTAGTTTCCTTTTCTTTCGATTTTTTGGTTATTTTCGGTTTAGGTTCTGTTTCTTGATTTTCTAGACTATCGTTAAATCAAGAAACATCCATATCCATATAGATTTTGTATTAAAAAACTCAAATCCGCCGGCATTTAACATCCAAACCAACTGAAATCAAATTCTTGGATGATTAAACAGAACATACCCGCTTTAGTCAAATGATCAAACCTACTCATACATACCACTTTCAATTCGATAACGCATCAAACTTACGCAATACTCGCCATGGCAAATCCCTGTTATGAAATGGTTTCAGTGAAGGGAGCTGCAATGATGTCGTCAGAGGCATCAGCCACCAACATAAATGGCTTTGTTGCGCAAAGAACAGTTGTATGGTGTGAGAGATGGCAGGGAGGACAACTATTGGTAAAAGGAAGGAATCAGGAATAGAGATCTCAGGCTGACCAAATCGAAAGACTCGCCTCACTTGTGTATAAGTCCTAAACAAACATCTATCAACGGCTAACCCACAAAGTACACACGTATGCCAGCTGATTTTGACATCAAAAATCCAATTACCTAGAATATCATAGTAAGAAGTCGTCATTATAACTCAACTCCAAAAGAATAGGACGCAGTGAATATCAGTGGATGCTTTGATACAAAAAAAATCCAAATTCAGAATTGAAAGTAAAACATAATAAATATTCACTATATATGCAATTACCCCTAAATAAAATGAATTTACAAACTAATGTAATCAAAACAGTGGCTTTACCAGCATACTATTATTTTGTTGCAAATCATCCAATTTCGATCCTTGTTCATCAACACACCAAACATCCAATAATGTACCACTAATAAATATACATTATAGGTTTCATGTCATGAAACTATGTCTTTGTGAAACTAGATAAAATCGGAGTCTCCCTAAAGCATCAATCATTGGGCCTTTGTAAATCTTATCAAAATGTTATATAATTAACAATGAAAACATCGAAGATCTAACCTAATGCAAATTACCCATTAATCCATAATGAGTAGTGAAAAACTGTAGTACTCAGCTAGAATTGATTTCCTTTTCCTTAGCTTTGCATAGTTCTTCAGCCGACTTGGTATACTTTTTCGTCAACTCTTCAACCTGGTAGAATGGATATGAGGTGGGAATTAAATAATGCTAGGAACAATCTACATTTTTAGTAAAGGTACATAATTTTATCTAGTATTACCTCTTTTTCCAATCTTTTTGCATCATCTGCTGAAAAACCAGCAACTGGTTTAGCTTTTCCCTTTTCTTTGTCCTTCCCCTTATCCTTTTTAGGCAGAGATTTCTTTATCGAGTCCAAAGCCTGTACGAAATAATTTTATTTCAAAAACTTGGTATTTTTCTGCAATAAACATAAGATATTTTCCTATCTCGTGTGCAAGAAAAAAACCAAAACATCAAACAGCATAGAGAAAAATGTCATTTAAATATTATCCCGTAAATAATAGCTCTTCTCCATACATATGCCAATTGTAGATCCACCCAATGAGCACACGCATAAGCAAAAAAAGTTGCAACAATGTACAAATCTATATCTTTGTTCTAAATATAGTATAAAAATGTAATTAGCTGAACAACTTGTAGTGTTTCACATGGGTAACTATTGGAGGGCCCTAATGTAAAGGCAATGAAGATCTTGCTTGTTCTAATTCTTATAAACTAACAAGAGCTAATTATCACATTAGGCATGCAGATAACCCATGGCACTATAATTCTACTGTCCACATTGGCACATTATACTTTCAACCAATAAATCAGTAAACTGTATTGTACTTTTAATTAATATTTCAGAATAATAAATCAATACTGTAGTCTTTAACACTGCATTTTGATCTGTTCTGTTTTACACATCCAGTTTTTAATTCATCTAGACGGTCAACTAAGAACTTGCAAGCATTGTTCTTAACCAAGAAAGATTCTCATATCATATACCATACTACTTGACATTCATGATGCATTTGTAGAAGTGAAATTTAATAACACAGCTAATAAGATATATATATTTTCATGACTATACCTTTTGTCTGGCTCTTCTAATTCTTTGTTTGACATCTTCACCTGACTTTGCTACCACTTTGCACACGGCCTGGAGTAGAGAGTATAAACCCAAATGATATTATTAAGTGCTAAAATAATTACATAAAACGACCGTCATTACAAGAGATAATCTCACCTGCATGTGCTCCTTGGTCATGCTGCTTATTGCCAAATACAAAAACAAAAACATCAGCAACCAAAATACGATAAAACAGTTCATTCATAAGTTTAACAGATGCTAATAGCGAAACATGACAAAAAAGACCTTATCTTTGAATCAACTTCTTTTCCATTAAAAAGATAAGAAAATAAAATAAACAGGAAAGAAGAACATGACATTGATCATATGCTAAGCAGTAATTTTGAGTTCAGTTTAGTGTCTTACGGAGGAATAGCTGCAATCAACCGTTCACCATCTGGCTTAGGATTTAAACCCAATGGAGATGATATAATGGCTTTCTCCAGTTCTTTCAAGGCCTGTTTATTGTTTAATTCAAGTGCAATGTAAGATCATAAAACTATTCATTGATTCATGTGTTCCTAGTATAATCACAAATCGTAGAAAATGTGTTTACACGAGATATATAATAATACTATTCATAAAACTTCCATTAAAAGAATGTACAAAAAGCCAGAATTCTACATAAGAAACTGCAAGCAAGGGAAGAAAGTTCCATTACACTTGGATTATATGGAGTTACAGACAACGTTTTGGGGTCTAAAACCGAAACAACAGCCATCCGATTCAAAGGCATTTTCACACCTCCAGTTTCCACTATAATATGATCAAGCATTCCTACAAAAGAAAAGAAAAAATTCCAAAGTAAGACAACACAAATAACCAGAAACAACATTAACTCTAAATCGAAAACATAAACACCTGCTGACGCTCTTCCAGTGCGCAATTTACTCAGCTCATTTGATACCGCTTCAATCCCTGCCTCCATCTCAGATACAGCAGCTGCCTTAATAATTGGGCCAATATCTACAACTTCAACTCTGCTTCCAGCATCATTAGCAACGCCAAGTTCACCATCATCGTCATCCCCTGAAAGCTTCGTTAAGTCATCATTAGATATAAGCTAGTACTAATACAAGTTTAGTTCAATAGTATATAGGAATAACCACTAAAGAATGTATCCAACTTGACACGAAATTCTTTAGCGTGTATCAGTCTACTTTGAATATTAGTTATGATTAACTTTCAGTCTTAGACGTGTGCACATTTCGGTTTGGGTCAGTTTTTGGCCAAACCGAAACCAAAATTCTGGTTATTGCAAAAAGAGAAACCGCAACCAAACGTTTATACTTAGTTTCGATTATAGTCAGTTCGGTTTTTTTGCTTGTAAATTTTGTTTTTTTCGGTTATAACAGAATTAATTGGGTTTTCTACATTGTCTTGGGCCAAACAAGGTGTAACCCATCGAAAATTTCAGTTGTTTAGACTTTTTTTTGTAAAAGAAGAATTTAGTGAAATTTCATGGCCGCAACGATGTGGGGAAAACTGCCGTTAAATATGCAACTAAATTCAAAGTCAAAAAAGAAGGAACCACGGACTTGAACATGGGTCTGTTACTACAAGTGATAACACTTATTGCCAAGTGATATGCTGTCCCAAATATGTATAATGTCTAAACTGATCCAATATAACCTATAGACTAAAAGCGTTCGGTTCGGTTCGGTTATCATGGTTCGGTTTAAGAACATAAACTATAACTGAACCAAATTAATCGGCTATTCATATTATCAAAAACCAAACCGTCAATCACTGTTTCAGCTCGATTTTCCGGTTTCATTTGCTCACCCCTATTTCTATGTATTAAATGACCTGATTACGGGTAAAGGGAAAAGTGATTACTTATTGCAAAAATGGGTCTAGGCGGTGGATTAATAATACATAAAATAGGAAGATTAAGAAGTTAATCATAAGTAATGAGTAAAATAAAGTGATACATGTTGATTCCATGTAACGTTGGATACATTTTATTGGTGATTATCCCTAGTGTAAATAACCATGATTATTGACACATACATTACACAACTTGACCATTTCTTCGGCATAATCGTATTCATAAATAGGGCCAACTATAAGGCACTATTTACATTTTATTAAGGGAAAAGATCAATATTATTTCAATAATCAAGTATCTAAATAAACATAAAGTAGAGAGTGAATTACATTTCTTTCGGGCTTTCGCAAAGCCTCTACGAGCCTCGAAAAGATAACCACCGATCGGGGGAGAAGTATAAAGGGGCGGACGCGGATCACCGACGGCGGGTACGAAATGAGAAGTACGTCGAGATAATCGGAGTATGTTACCAGAACATTGAGATGCATATGCACACGGCTACGAGCCATATCGATGCGCGTTAAGACGGGTTTCTAACTACACACCCAGAGGGAGGGGTTTTTGATTATGGGTTATGTTGGGTTTCGTTTCAACCCTTGGTACTTTCACATGTATTCGTTTCAGATTACTGATTTTTAACTTAACAACATAGTGTAGCAAAACAATTTTACGGTGATGTTAGGGTCCGTTTGGTTCGTTAAGGGTTTTGATTTGTTGTAAAACAAATTTAAAAAGTAGGAGAGAAAAAATATACAAATGTTATAATATTATTATTTTAAAAATAAAGAAAAAAAATTAATTATATTTTCAACTATAAAATAAGAAATTTAATTAAACAATTTTTGGGCTCATCTTTTCGCTGCGAACGAATCGTTTGTCCTATCGTATTTTTAATTGTTGAGCGGGCGCGTTTTGTGTGTCGTACATTTCATTATTGAGGACCCGGATACACATTAATACATTATACATAAAGTTAACACAATGCTAAACCCAGTTATTGAGGACCCGACCCTTTAGCTAAAAACACTTGAGTTCATTGATCTATGACATACTTTAAGTTTTAAAAGTTAGGCCCCACACACACGGCTAATGACCAAGCTGAAGAAAAAGCATAGAGATTCCATTGTTACTGAGAGCCTAATGTGTGGTGAAGGCCATTTAGCGCCATGCTTTTAAATCATACATTTTTTTGTAGGTTCGGTTTTCTAACATATGATTCCAACTAATCCACAAACATACAGTCAATACAAACATGAACTTAATACTGGATATTAAACACATTATTTTTAAAAATAGAATGGTCATATTTATATTAAGTGTGTAAGAAATAAAAAGCATAAATCCAGTACTGAATTATTGCAACAATCTTTTGTTTGACGACCTTATGTCCATACTTGTGCCATTGACACCCATCATCAAGGATGTCCGCCTCACTGGTTGTTTTTGTTTTTATTATCATTTGTGGTCTTAGTCATCTTTAAGGCTTTTACTACGTTTAGCGCTTCCTTTAAGAGTCTTTTTTCCTCTTTCACTTCATGTGTATCTAATTATGTAAAGAATGAGTAAGTAAGTAACTCCCAATACCGTCTTCCACGGGTTATGAGTCCCAATACCGTTTTTCACAGTGTATGGGGGAGGTTGAGACGTAGACAGCCTTACCCTTACCAAAAGTAGAGAGACTGCTTCTGGTTCTACCAAAGGTAGAAAATACATGACCCAACAATTCCAAGCAAACCCATTTAGCAAGTAATAATATATCAAAAACCCATGAATTACAAATATTGTAAGACTCGGTCACATGAAAAATGAAAATACATATTTATACATGTAACCTTTGCCCTTTTTGTGAGTTGGACTATTCTAATTTAGTCCTTCGACTATTTGACGTTTGTTAGTTTTATTAGAATATGTACCGTGTTGACGGTGGTGAATTTATAAGATTGAGGTGTTTTATGATTATATGGTGTACAATAATCCTTTTTAGAGGATATCATTATGTTGTTTATGTTTTTGGTGGTTTGACCCGTGAATTGTGGGAAATGCCGAAAAACGAGTCTCGACGCGTCCGTTAATGTCCAAATGAGTTTTTGAGAAATATAACGTGGAAATATATCGAGTAAATACTCTAGGTTATTGTAAAGTATTTTTAAAATAAATAAAAATGCTAAGTAACTTCGGGGAATATTTTACGATCAAGGTTTTTGAGTTTTAAGCGAAACCGACACAAAAAGAAGGCAACCCGAGCCCCTAGGATGCTTGAATGAAATTTGTACCAAGGAGGGGGGAAAGAAGGCTTGTTTTTAAGAAGGTTGTCTAGTTGGTACATGAATATATTGTCCCTTTTGCTTTCAAAACACACATAGTTACAAAAAAACACATAAAGGATAAAAATATCCTCTCTTCCTTATTGGTTGATTTCGAACAGCAAACCCACCAAAAACACACTTATTTTTCAAGTTTTGATCAAGAACATGAAGGTCTAAGTCATCCGGGTTGATACCAATAGGCGTGGGTTCATAAAAACTACGTTTGGGTAGTCGATTCGCGTCAGTTCTCGCTCTTTTGAAACCCTCTTTGTAAGTTTTATAAAATTTTATTTAACTTGTACTTTTGAGTGTTAAATGATGCATAGATGTTAGTTGTACGGCCCGTTTGTTAAAAATCAAAAATGAAAAGTTTGCGAAAAGTTATAAAAGGGTGCGTTGGTTCGAATAGAAATAAAAGAAGGATAAGGTTTTGTTAGTTTTGATATCGTGATCAAGATGGTTGAAAAACATATATTTGCTATGTAGCTTATTCTATAGATGTTGATTGCTCTTTACTAACAATCTTATCAATCACTTTAGATAACCGGTTTGCTAGAATCTTGGCAATGATCTTGTAGTGGATGCCAATGAGCGATATAGGACGAAAATCAGTGATGAGAGTAGGATTGTTAACTTTAGGAATGAGGGTGAAGAAGGAGGAGTTAGCTCCATAAGGCATATCACATGAGGCGAAGAAGGAATTAATGAAATCGTGCAGGTCCTTCTTAATGATGTCCCAATATTTTTTCACAAAAGCAAAGGAAAATCCGTCAGGACCAGGAGCTTTACTACTACCACAATCCCAAACGGCCTCCTTGATTTCCTCATGAGTCACCAGTCTTTCAAGATAATCCCGATCCATGCTATTAAGGGTTTGAGAATGAGGAAGGTTAGGGAACGAAACCTGGGAGTCTTGGGCTTGGAATTTGACTTTGTAAAATTGAAAAAATGCATCTTTGATCAAACTGGGGTCTGTAATCCAATTGCCTTCAACCATAATACCATTGATCATCTGATTTCGTCTTTTCTGATTGATTAACCCATGAAAGAATTTTGTGTTTTCATCCCCTTCAATATCCCATTTGACCCGAGCTTTTTGGATGAGATCCATCGAAGCGAACTTATCTATGATTTCGAGCTCATGAAGAAGATTAAGGCGATTCTCAGTGTCAGAAGGCGAGGCGGAGCCCTCATCGATTTTCTTTTCAATGGAGGATAATTCCTCAAGAGCTGCAGCTTTTCTGTTTCTCTCCATAGTCTTGTTGTTGTTGTTCCATTGCTGAATCTTAGCTTTGAGAATACGGAACTTTTCATGACATTTGATAGGGAATCCGGAATTATTGGAGTCGAGCGAATCCCATTCGGATTTGATGAGATTGTCAAAACCATCTCTCAAGAGCCATGAATTATACAATTTGAACGGAGAGGGGCCAAAATCAATTTTGTCAACATGAAGGAGGATAGGGTTGTGATCTGATATGTGTTTAATTACACATACCTTTTACCTATAAAAACGAGCTTAAAAGACCAAAAACAGACATAAAAATGCCAAAAGTATGTTTGTTTTGCTTTGTATACTGTACAGGTATCGGATATTCACTAAAGAACAAAAACGATATTCACTAATGGACAAAAACAAAGCCAAAACCGACAAAACCGAGCACGGGATTGGAAAAAGCGTCAAAAGTCAAAGTCAACAAGTCAAAAAGTCAAGGTCAATGATCGAAGCCGAGGACATAAGCATCCTATTGGGCCAACCCGCACCCCAATTAATGGGCCGGATCAGCCCAATATGCTTATTTAATAATCAAAAGCCCAACATCCTATTTAAATCAAATCTGGCCCAAGTTTAATAAAAAAAGCCCAACAAAGCCCAAACCACTTAACAATGTTAGCCCCTACACCTTTTTAACCTTTGCACCCTACGTCCCTAGCCCTTAACCCCGTTACCCTGTTCACCCAAATCATTTTTTCCCGCCATAACTACTATTCACCATCCCTGTCACTCTCAACCTCGTCCCATGAACCCCACAACAAAACCCCACATCACAAAACTCCCATTATGTTGGCAATCCCCTCATCTCTTATTCGTTGATGAACAAGGACAACAAATCAAGGGCTCAGATTGCAATCCTTGGAGCCAAAGCAAATTGGATGGCTATGATGAAGACTTGAAGTCACTCACACAAGAAACACACCCTCTTAATTCACTCACAGAAGAAGCACAAGCATTGAAGACCCAAGACATTGGTTTTTCTATATAAATAGGACTTTGTAAGCCTTTTAAGGCATCTAGTTAGTTTTTCAGCTTATATTTAAGTTTGTTTTAGCTTATTGTACTTTTATTTAAAAGCCTTGTACTGTTTTTCTAAGTTTAATGAAAATTTAAGTTTTTATCCTGTTTTTAAGTTAATGCATTTTATGTTTTTAAAAAACGTTTGATAAGCTCACATAAGCTTTTTTTTAATCTTTACTTAAGCTGTTTACTTAAGCACTTTAAGTTTTTCAATAACTTATAGTGTTTAAGCCTTTTTACCAAAAATCACTTAAAAAAACTATATGGATGATAAGCCAAACCTGGAAGGGCTTATGGGTTTTACCAACTTATCTTTGATAAGTTGAAGCTTGTAGACAAAGCTCTTAAGAGCTTATTTGCCCTTGTTTAGAGCAAAGGGCTTTGTAAGTCTTTTTATTACTGCTTATTTACTGTCTTTTACTGCTTATTGTTGCTTATTAATGTTATTTATTTCTTATTTATGCTTTCTTATTGTTTAAATGTTCTTTGTTAATGTCTTTTCTTTAAAAATGTCTTAAATTGCTTTTAAACTGCTTATTCTTAGTTGCTTATTTTAAGTGCTTATCTTTGAGAGTTAATTGCTTATTTGTCCTTTATTTACCTAATGCTTTATCTGTTTTTACTTTTCCAAGCTTAATTTAAACTTTAGTAGTGTAAAAATGTAAAATCAAGTTTTAAAGGGGTGTTTGGCATAAGCAATACTAACCCATGTTAGTATTGCTTAATGTCCTTTGGATTAAAAATCCAACTTTGACAAGCTCTTTTATGATGTTTAAATCAGCTTTTAAAAGATTTTAAAGTTTAAAACTCTTTTTCAAAGTTCTTAGAAATCAATGTTTGAATATGTGGAATTTTAATTTGATATATTAGCTTATTTGCTTAGGTTTTGATTAGGTGCTTATAATTGCTGTTGTCATGCTTGTTTATGCTTAAGAATGCAGTAGGATAGGAGTAGTTTAAGTGTGCATTTGCATTTGTGATTTGGTACAAAACTGTCATAGGTATTAAGTCATTTTTCAAAAGTTAAAAGTCCTTTTACAATCTCAAATTTAGATTAGTTAAAGTTGTTTTTAGAGTCTGAATTTAAGAGCATAAGCTCATTAGGATATAAGCTCAATCTGTTTGAGCTTATTTTGAAGTTTAGCTTTTATCTACTAACTTAAAATTAGGCCTGCAGTTAGCCTTTTGTCCTTTATAAAAACTTGAAAAAAAAACCAAAAAAAAGTAGGATTTAGGAAAATCAGGCATTTTCAAAAGCATTTTTCAAGCTTATTTGTTTTTCAAAATGTGTAAACTTTGCTTTTTCTTATAGCTTATAGTACCATCTTTATATGTCTTTAGCTTTTAGACCCATAAGGATAGCTTAAGTAGTTTAAAATTTAGCTTAAAAGTGCCCCTTTGGCTGTTTGGTTAAAAGTCTTAGCCAAATTGCTTAATTGCTTATTTGAGAATTTTAGCTGTTATGATTGCTTTAGTTGTGTTTTTAATTTGCTTATTAGGTTAGGATAAAAGTGTTTGAGGCTTATTAGGCTTTGGCTTAAGCTTATAGTAGCATATAAGCCAAGACAGTTTGATATTAAAAGCCTTAAAGCTTTTAAGTCAAACCTGCTTGTTTTGCTTTTCTTGCCTTTTTGCTTGGCCAAGTTTGCTTATTTCTTGATCCTTAGTGCTATTTAGGGTTCAGTAATAAGCTGTCATAAGCTCATTTGTTTTTCCATTTGCTTATTAAGTCCAAAAAAGCCAAACAGTTTAGCTTTTGTTCACTTAGTTTAAAACCAAGTCTGTCACCTTTTAGGTGCTTATTTCCAGCTTATTTTAAGATTGTATAAAAGTTATTTTTCAAAAGTTGCTTATTTTTAAGTTATAAAACTTTTTCAAAAAGAAATTTTCAAAAAATAAAAACTAGGGAAATTGGGAAGTCAATGGTGAGCCATGCTCGAGCCCTGGACCTCAACCAACCTCAACCTAGTTTTAACACCACTCCACACAACCAACTGCCCTGAGGTCTTTTTCGATTATTACCTTGCACCATTTAATATTTATGACCTTTTTGGCAATTTAGGCAATAAGCCCTTTTAGGCTTATTTTCAGCTTATTGAGATAAGCTGGTTGTCTCGTCTTATTTTTCTTAGGTTCAAAATAGTTCAAAGTACTTTTCTTGATTTTTTCAGATTTTTTATAATTAGTTTAATATTTTTAATATTTAATTTAGATAAAAACTGTTTTTAATACATAATAAATAAAATAAAAGTCAAAAAAATATAATTATTTTTAATCATTTAGGATTGTTAAAAATTAAATTTGCATTTTTAGGGTCAAATTTGTAGAATTTAGGTTTTTAAAGAACGGGTTTAGGATCCCGTTATCGTTTTTCGTGTTTTAGCTTTAATTGCTTTCGTTTTAGGCTTGCTTTTAGTTGTTTTTGCACTTTATTTATAGAAATAGAATCCAAATCAAATATTGATCATTCAAGCACGCGATCACGAACTTAACCTCGATTTTCAATTTACGCCTCGTCGGGAAACGACCCGGGAAGGTTTTTTTAGGGTTTTACTTTGGGTAAAAGTAAATATCTTTTAAAAAGCCTTACGGAATACTTACTTTCTCCTTTTATTTGATATTTAGTTATATATATATAACTTATATATTATATATACTAAAGAATTCGAATCATGATCCGACCATATCCTATCAAGAGCAGTAATACGAATGTCTGGGAGCAAATCAATCACATCTTCTGAAATAAGGAAACGGTCGAGTTTACTGAGCTTAGTACCTGCTTTATTCATCCAAGTAAAACAACGCCCTCCAATAGGGAGGTCAACCAAACCTGTAGCATGAATGAAAGAGTTAAAATAATCAGCTTCAATGTTATTAAAAATAGAAGCAACCATTTCTTGCTCATTCCTGACAGCGTTCATGTCTCCAAACATAATGTAGGAGCCATTATGATTATGCATGAAGTCTTGAAGTCTATTCCATAAGGCGAGATTAGAAACCTGGTCCTGAGGACCATAAATATTCACCATGTAACAATCTCCCACTACGTTTTTCCAATTCCCTTTGATAATAATGAAAGAGTCATCGCACCAAATGGACTCCTTTGAGAAAAAATTAGGGCCCCACATAGAGATGAGACCACCAGAACGACCTCGAGCCATACTGCAAACATAATCAAAATTAAAATTACCCCACATAGTTTTGAACCTAAAAAGCTCAAGACGTGTCATTTTTTATTCTTAGACTCCTAGAAAATGCACATTGTGTTTAATGCAAAGATCGTTGATCCACAAGCTTTTTCTTCTTTTCCTCGTTCCACAACTGTTTATAGACAAAATATTCATTTATATACCATGTGTATCCCGATTCCATTGATCATTTTATTTAGAGTTCTTTTACAACCTCTAACATCATAACCAAGTGAGTTCCCAACATCAATAATTTGATTAAGCTCGTGAATGAGAGAAACACCTTTGATATCTTTCTTCCTAAATCTAGCAAATGATGTGGAGCATTTACTAGAGGGAGAGGAACTCTTTTTCATGAACTCGAAACTAGGGGGTCGACTTAAATCAGAAGATGTAGCCTTGCATTCAGGATTTGACTCTTTATTATTAGCTTCTTCCTTTGGTGGCTGTTGAGGGACTATCAAATGAATATCTTCTTCGCCTTGTTTATTTTCCTCGTTGTTATCCATTTTTTGTTCGGAGACTTGATTAACAATGTTGTTGAGATTGGTTTGAATGTATTCCAAATCGTCAACTGAATGGTCATCAATGGACTCAGATGAAGTATCCACATCCTTAATATTGTCATTCGATGAGAGATCAATGTAGTCATCAGTGATTTTGATACACCAAGAGCCAATTTCCTGAACGGTTGCCTCAAATAGCTCATTATTAATTTCAACTTGAACATTTTCAGAAATTAAGCCGTGAGATTTAGAAGAGATACAAACCCTACCCGAGCTCAAAGCACTCGAGTCTTCCTTTTCAAAGAAGAGAAATTTCCCAAAGCTGCATGCAATCTTTTTATACGCGTTAGAGCCCCATGCACAAAGAGGTAGTCCACTAATTTCAATCCAAAGAATACGTTCATCTACTGTAAAGTTGGATGAGGGTGCTCTTTTTACCGAGTATAGCTTTTTGAGGCTTTCGTTTTCTTGAAATTTGGAGCAAGCTGAAGATGAGGGGAATTGAATCCAAATCCAATACCCACCAACATGATGGATGTTCAAGTCTGAAAAGCCTTCATTCCTACATATGGTGTACATGTTGCTCATGGAGTCAATATCTTTCAGTTTCACAAGGAGAATTGAGTCTGTATTAATCACATTAATGAGGTCTTGGTCATTGAAAGTGATGATGCGTTTTTGATTGGTGTGAGAGGGGTTGGTGTTTGGTTTCGGTTGCTCTGCTTTGGTTGCTGGAATAGTGTTTTTGGTGACATTAGTGGTCAATATAGGGAAGGCATTTTGAATGGAGGGGTTGTTGAAAGATTGAGTCGGGTTTGTTGTTTGAGGTTTAGGATTAGTGATAGGGTTCGAGCGTTGGTTAATGGCAGGGGTAATAAAAATGTGATAACTACCAATCCAAATGTTAGACAAGGTTTTCACAAATACATTAGGATCCTTAACGCCAATAAATCTGATAAAACCAAAACGTTTACATCCTTTAGATAGTTTATTGGCAATGAACGCATCAACCAATCTGCCATAGGGGGCGCATACAGTCCAAAGTCCTTTCGATGTTAATGTCGGAGGCATGTTCGTCACGTAAAAAGAGGTAGAAACTTTCTTGATGTCATTTTGATAGAGATTTTCAATCGATTTTGTGTTTTTGTTCCGAGTAATCCAAGTCCACCCGTTGTGATCCGTAGATTTAAATTGTTTTCCCATGATTGGAAAAAGAAGGGTTAAATTTGGGTTTCGGAATTAAGGTAGGGATTCGTTGATAGGATTCGGTGGTGGAAAAAAACCAAAGGGTTTAGGGTTACGTGGGATGGTGGTTTAGGGTTTCGTGAGGATTGATTGATGATGGTAGGATGGTGGTTTAAGGTTTCGAAGACAGATGAATGGTGGATTAGGGATTCGAAGATGGATGAATGGAGAAAGGATAATTCATGGCGTTATAATCAAACAGTTTTATAAAATCAGAAACTTAGGGTTTCATGTAATCTCTTATATATTGTGGTCGATAATAAAGTTATACCAACGAGGAATTATGTAGTCTAACAATCAATCTATTAACGTTTGTACTCTTTTATTAAAATTCTTACCCACTTTGGTTATCATACTTGCGATTGATCTAAAATGGAACTCTTCTCTTCCACCCCCCCCCCCCCCTCCCACCCCACTCGCTTGACCACACACCTTACCAAACACATACCAAACACTTGTAATAGTGACCACACAGGTGACCGTACACTTATTTTTTAACATAAAGTTAGGGTCAGTATTTGTTCAAACGTTTTGTTGACGTCAGAATTTTGGTGTTTTATTTTTTGGAGTTTTGAAAGACATTGTTTTGGTTAGGAGAAAATGTGTGAAAAATAAGAAGAAAATGTAAGGTTTTATAGTTAATAAATGAGGGTTAAATTTTTTTTATACGCACACCATTTAAAGTAGCAACGACTACATTTTGATTTCTTGTCTCCCATTTACTCAGTCTTAGATGCAACCGAAACAATTGAAAAGTTGGGGGGAGAGGAAGCGTGTTTCTTTTTTTCGTTTGTAATGAAATAGGACGCGTCTCCTATTAGACACCTAGGACGACCGACCGAACACTAGACCCCCATAACGTTTAGCCTAACTTTGTAGATAAATAAACTTATATTATAGCTTTATAATCAAAACATTAATACTTCATTTAAAAAAATCTTGGATTTATAGGGTTTCATCACTTTCATGTTTGTTACACCTACACGGCATATATTTTGGCAGTTGGGTCAAGTGTAGTTGCTTTGACATTAACATATATGGGGTGAGTGTTACTATTTATTTTTTTTGAATGACAAATTGAATTAAAAGACTAGCAACACGCTAGAAAAATTACAAAAACAAGGATCTAGGACATTTCAACCAAGAGATCCAATCAAAATTATTTTTACACCTATTAGAACACCAAGTAAAAGAGAGTAAAACAATCTCATCGAACAGCAGATCTTTACGAGGTTGGGAACTTCCAAACAAAGACTGATTACGGAATTTCCATATCACCCACCACATAACATAGAAGATACCTTCTAAAATATCCTTAATGCTGTAGGAAGACTTAGAACTTTAAACCAATCAAGCCATTCTTAATAAGACAATAAATTTTGGGATATCCAACTCACTAACGAGCCATTTGTTTTATTATAAAGGATTACGAGTATATTGCATGGAGAATTAAAGAGAAGACAAGACTCATCCGCGGAATACAAATAGCGGGCAGCTATAGTAGGAATTTCAATCCCAAGGTTAGCCGAATGTTTAGCCTTGTTGGAAGCTTGTCCAAACTCACTTTCCAAGCCAAAATATTGATTTTAATCGGGATTTCCTTAACCCATCTAGTGGGGGCACCTACCGCAGGCAGAAGGTAATCGTCAATATAAAGACGAGTTGATTTAACCGAGAACTCACCCGAGGAATCAATTGACCAAACCCATCTATCATTAGAGACTGAAAGAATAACTGATTTAACATCATCAATAAGGCTGGTAAACTGCTCTTCTTCCAAACCCCCACGAGGAGGTCTTCTAAATGACCGAGCGATGGAGATGTCATTGAGTTTGTCCGCCACAGTAGTATACTTATTACATTCCAAAGCAAACATACGCGGATAAAGGTGCATGAGGGGAGAATCATTGAGCCAAACGTTACCTCTAAAATAAGGTATTATCCCATTTACCCAACTTTCTTCTTCATATGGGACAACAAATTTATACCTTTACTGGACAATAAATTGAACTCACGAATTATGTTAATCCATGTAGAAGAACGAGTGATAGTACCTGGAATGTCGAGAGACCCACCTTCACCAAACATAGCTTTAATAACACGATACCACAACGACGGCTCCTGAGACTTGAACCTCCATATCCATTTGAACAGAAGTGCACGGTTTTGAGCAAAGAAACTCGGAATACCAAGACCTCCTTTTTTCCTTGAAGCCATAATTTTTTCCCACCCGATCATAGACATTTTATTCTCATTAATATCGCCACCATTGAAGAACCTCCTTCGAATGGACTCCATATTGCGAAGAACACCAACAGGGGTTTTGTAAATCGACATTTGGTATATAGGAAGCGAGCTAAGGACAGATTTGATCAAAGTAAAACGACCTCCTATGGAGAGAGTTTTAACTTTCCACTTCGACAGACGAGATGAAAGTTTAGCAACGACCTCTTCCCAAAATTTGCTTCTAGAGCTGGATGAACCAACCTTGACACCCAGGTAATTGAAAGGCGAAGAAAAAGTGTTGCAACCTATGATGTTTGCAGCCGAAGAAACTTCTTCATGAGTGGTACCAATACCCATAATCTTACTCTTATGAATATTAATCTTAAGTCCCGAAGCCAAGTAGAAACATTTGAGCATATTGACGATAGTGATGACATTCGCCTTATCCCATTTACCAATAAAAACAGCATCGTCAGCGTAGAAAAGATGAGACAAAGTTAAAGAGTCATCAATGCGAATACCCTTATAAAGCCCTGCGTTCAAAATGTTATTGAACGAAATATGCAAACTCTCCATTACCAAAATAAAAAGAAAAGGAGAAAGAGGATCTCCCTGCTTCAAGCCCTTATGAAATTTAAATTCAGAAGATGGGCTTCCATTAACAAGGATCGACCCCATTGCCGAATTAAGGCACCCTTGGATCCACCCTCTCCATTTAACTCCAAAGCCAAAGTTGCTTAGAATACCATCTAAGTAGTCCCATCTTACTGAATCAAAAGCCTTTTCAAAGTCGGCTTTAAAAATCATAGCTTTTATTTTATGATATTTACACCACGATATAAGCTCGTTAAGAATGAAAGGGCCATCAAGGATTTGGCGCTTAGAGACAAAGGCAGATTGAACCTCACTGATAAGATCCGACATAACAAGACTTAAGCGATTAGCCAAGATCTTGGCAACAATCTTGTAAAAACTACCAATGAGACTTATAGGACGAAAATCTTTCACCACCTTTGCTTCCAGCTTTTTGGGGATAAGAGTAATAAACGAAGAATTACATCCAGGAGGAAACTTACTAGAAGCAAAAAATTCCTGAACGGCATTAACCACATCTTGCTGAATGATCTTCCAATATTTGCGAAAAAACTCAAAAGTAAACCCATCCGGTCCTGGAGATTTGTTTGTACCACAATCCCAAACCGCCTTCTTAATTTCTTCATAAGTCACATCACTTTCAAGCTCAGCATTCTGGTCTAGGGAAATCTGGTTGAACATGTGGGGAAGTAAGCTAATATTTGGACCTGTAGGCATAGAAAAACGATTAGAGAAGTGATGAAGAAATTCATTCTTCACTTTGAAAGGATCTTCAATCCACTCTCCATCAACAAGCACACTACGTATAGCGAGTTGAGACCGTTTCTTGTTGATGATACCATGAAAGTACTTTGAGTTTTCATCACCCTCAATGGCCCAACGAATCTTAGCCTTTTGAGCCATGTCTAAAGTGTGCCGCTTATTGAACTCTATCCTGATGGTCGCATTGTGTGGGTAGAAATTGAAGGTGTTCCATTGAAACTATGGACTTTGAACCTTTCAGAAGATTTCCCGGGTGGGGGAACTTACTCGACACTAAATGACTCTGATGGGAATTTTGTCCACCGAAACAATTCTGTTTGTTCACTATCAATCTCCACATATTTATGAAAACTTCAAGATCATTTATTCCGTGGAAAAGTGTAATTGGATCGTGCTAAGAGGTCCCTGGTTTGGACCCTGACCAGTTGGAGGACTCGGATGAGAGGAAATTATCTGATGACGATTCATAGAAGAAGGAATGAAGACCCTTGAATCTGAGAAATGATTGTAGCACCTCCGTTCGAAAGTTCCAGAGCGATTTTTGAAAAATGCAGGTGGTTTCAAAAAAGGACTCATCTATGGATCCTTTTGGGCTATACCCTTTGCTTAACAAAAAGACAAATGATAAAAAACATAAGGAGAGTGGTACAAATCTAGTCCCAAATTCCCACCGGGTTTTACACCTAATAACGACAATGATGATACAGGGGATAAGAAGTTTGTTATGACTTATGAAGAGGAGAGCTCAACGAAGACGATGAAGATTCTAACAATTCCAACCTCAAAGAAAATGTAGATGAATCCGCATAGTTTTGGATCGTTTTAAAAAAATCAAGTGTGCAACCAGTTCAGGGGTCTCATTATGTGTCTTAGAGAGAAGTGTGAAAGTTGGCCAAACAATGGGCTATAACATGGATGGGGTGATTAACAATCTGTCCGATATCATTGAATCTCAAGGAGCGTCGATTGTAGATCGATGAATTTTTTGTCCCTTAATATACAAGGCCTCGCTCAAAAGGCCAAAAAAGATTGGGCAAAAGGAGTATGAGCTAAGAATAAGTGAATTTTTACTAGCGATTCAAGAAACAAAGATGGAGGAGATTATCTTTTCAGTGTTCGTCGGTGTTGGGAAATTCGACTATTTGAGCATCCTTCATATATTCGGCAGCAATTCAGGTGGAATCTTGTGTGATTGGAATCCCAACATTTATTGTAAAAAAAGCATCAACATTTCGGATTTTTTATCATTATTAGGGGTGTTTGGTTATTGAACGGAAATGACCTCAATGATTATTGCGGTCTATCTCCTCATGATGCGCGTGTAAACGAATGCTTTGGGACTACTTTGGCGCATGGTATAATCAGTGCAAGGAGAGGTAGGATTATGGGGGACTTCAAGAGGTTCGCGACAAATCGACATTTGGCTACTAATTTAAATGTTCTTGGGGCGAATATTTTAATTCTTTTATTAATTCCACGGAGTCTAGGAGAAGTTCATTTGAGGCATAGGCTTTCACTTGTGTCACTAAGTCTGCGACCAAAATTAGCAAGTTGGATAGATTCTTTTTTTGTATTCTAACAATTTGCTAAATATTTTGCCTCACATTAGCGGCATCACTTTGGACAGATTCTTATCCGATCACATACCGATTCTTTTCGAGAGTGGCCCTGATACGGTCTGGTTCCCCTTCTGATTCCTTTCACCATGGATTCATCTCTAGGGCTTAAATGATTTCGTACACTCAACTTGGAATTCTGCCCTTCTGTTGACTCATATTGGAATGCGTAACTTGGCGGCGTAAATGGAACTTCTTAAAAGCTTCACATCAAGATTTGGATTAAAGATAACAAAAGTTAAACAATTTCTACTATTGTAAACTATAAGAAGGATTTGTAACCAATTAGAATGCGTTATTGACAAAAGGTACAGGTACATAGGTAGAAGCGGAAAAAAGAATGGAGTGTTGGCTTGCTCTTCGTTAACATTGATCATATTCATTCCATGGATTTGGCTCAAAAAGCTCAAGATCAACTGGTAATCGAAGCATGAAACCTCAAAATTTTTCCACGGAATTTTGAATAAAAACGAATACATGAAATTAGAGGTATTAACGATTGATGGCGTTTGGAAGGAGCAGCAAATGATGTCAAAACCAGATATATATTTCTTTCTCATTTTTCAGGATAGATTCGCTAAACCTCGGAGAGCGTGCTAATATTTGATATGAGATTTCCGAAAACTATTTTCCGAAAGATCAAAGTCCAGGACCCCGAGCGAGAAGGTTACTAAACAGAGATTAAAACGGCTGTTTGGGCGTGGCACAAACAAATTCCCGGCCCAGACGAGGTTTCTTTTTTGGCTTTTATGGCATTTTTGGCCTGTTAATGAGCATGAGGTTTATATGGCGTAAATCATTTTCTTCATATTCATTGGAGAAATTTCCTCCGGTTGTAACACATCATTTATAGCTTTGATCCCAAAAGTCCCGGACGCTAACTTGGGTCAAGACTTTAGACCTATTGCCTCATTAGAAGTATCTACAAGATCATTGCCAGATTTTTATCTAACCGGCTTGTAATGTTTTAGGGGACATGGTAAATGAAGTGCAATCTGCGTTATTTAATCGCCGAAAGACAATGTTAGAAGGTATTTTATCTTAAATGAGATTCTCCCAGTGGTGTACCAAAAAGAAGAAGAAACTCTAATTATTAAGGTCGATATTTTGAAAAGGCTTTCGATTCGATTATATAGGGGATGTTTTATAGATGATGTTTCTTAAAAGCAGTTCGGTTCAGGTGTAAAAGACGTAACTGGATATCAAAGTTGCCAACTTCTCTAATGGTTCTATTCTTGCCAATGGATTCCTCACGAATGATTCCAATTTCTATAGAAGGGGTGAAACAAGGCGATCCTATCAACCTCCCCCATCCTCTTTAACCTCGTGATGAAGAGCATTCTTTATCTTTTCAAAGGATCACTCACACGCGGGATGTTTAAAGGTATTGTGTAGAATTCAATCTTTATGTCCTTTCCGCAATGGTTCTATGCGGATGATGCTATTTTGTTAGGGGAGTGGAGTGACGGTAATCTCTCCTCACTTTAATTCACGTTTTGAAATGCATTATTTCATGCTTCGGCCTTAAGATTAACATTAACAAAAGTAAGATAATGGGGATTAATGTGATAGTGCTCAGTCATCCAAGCGGCTGCAAGTAGGATGTCTCGTCTTTAAGTGTCCTTTCTACTACTTGGGACTAGAGTGGGAAGGTTCTATGACCGTGTCAAGCATGGCAAGAGATAGTTGAAAAGTGTAAAGTCTCGGCTTTCCAAATGGATATCCAAAAAACCCCTATATCTATTGGTGTCATTTAAAACTTGTTGAAAACAATTTTAGATCTAATCCATCTTTCACATGTCTATTTTTTCAAAGTTCTTCAAAGTGCTTCATATCTTGGAGTCTATTAAAGTCATTTCTTTAATGGCCAGATCCGGGTATAAAACGTCTTCTTGGTTAAATGAGACCATGTTTTGACAGACAAAAACCAAAGTGGGCTAGGTTGGCTAGCTTTATTTGCGTTAAATAGAGGCTTGATGATTAAGTGGTTTGGAAGTTTTCTCTCTCGCAAAAAGACACTCTTTGGGCTAAAGTTATTGGGCTATTCACGGTGTGGGTGGTAAAATTCATTCGGAAAGGACTTTCACTGAAAATCCATGTGCTTTCCGATTTGAGTGAAGTTACGAGTCTCTCTAAAGAAAAGGTATTTTCGTTTTTGATAATCTGATCTCATAAGCTGGAACGGGGGAGTCCACCAAAATCTGGTTGGATCATTGGCAAACCAAGGGGCATTTTTTAAGACATTTTCCAGATTATACGCGCATTGAATACCACAAAGGATTTACTGTTAGATTTCCAAAAGATAGGCATACGAGTTGGTCTGCTCCTTCCGTCGAATCCTAGAGGGGTAATCGAGAGCAAAAACAATTCGACAGCTTGGTAGAATTGGATCGTTCTGTCACTCTCGTGCCTTCGGCTTGACAGAATGGAATTGAACTGGAGAGTACGGGTAAATTTTCGGTGCCTCTGCTCGTAGACTATCATGAGAAATACCTTCCGAATATTGAGAAGAAACTAGATGAGGTTAAGTGTGTCCCGATAAAAATCAACGTTCTTGCCTAAAAATCAAGACCGAACTTTACCTACCCAGTATCCAACATTTCTCGTAGAGGTATTGACATTCAGGATATTCGTGATCCCATTTGTGTTAAGCTATTGAATCGACTGGACCATTTGTTTTCTTTAGGTGTGGATAAGGTACGGACCTAGCTAATAAGGTTTTTGAGCTTGGTGAATTTGGATCGAGCAAACTGAACTCATATGCAGAATGGAAGATCTTGGCTTGTTTCAATTCGTAAGGATTCCAAACTCAAAAGATGTTCGAAAGGAGTTTGGGTACTGCCATTTGGTGAGTACGTATGGAATCTATCGAAACAACTCCGTATTGACGAGAGAAAACCTTCGAGAAGGTCGATGCAATTGATAATGTCATTAGCTAGTCACTTTATTGGGTGTAATATAGATCTAAAGCCCGTTCGGATGAAATCGAATGGCTCAAAAAAACCCTATATTATTGTTTTGTAATCTAGCTCCTTGCTAGTTTTTGTTTCTAATAAAATCGCCGTTCCAAAAAAAAGTAAAGTGAGTTGAATCCGAAGTTTCAAGTTGTATTTCTATCCTCGCCAACTTCTCCATGTCAATCGTCTTTTATCCTCTAATTGTTTTGAACGAGTACAAAGACGATTTATAATCTAATGTGAGTCATCCTATAAAGCGAGTGTGCGAAACACCTACGATATCACATTCAAAAACAGTAACCAGTCTTTTACATAACAAAAACGTAAGGAATAAAACCGGTTACTATGATATAAGTAAAAAAGGCGAAGCAATTTACCATAGTGCCAAACAACCGTATCATTCTGCTCTTTTAGACGTGGTCCACTCAGGTTTGATTCGTGGTATTAAGTGTGGCTCTTCTGATATTATCTTAACTCATTTATTTTATGTCGATAACTTTATGATCACCGCTGAATGGAGCTCCCACAACGTGGACAACATTATCCGTGTTCTTCAGATTTTTTACCTTGCAGCGGGCCTCAAAACCAATATTCATAAATGTAATGTTTATGGAATTGAGGTGTCAGGGGAGGAAGGAAGTTCTATGGCTAACAATACGGGTTGTCCTTCAGGTACATTTCCCTTTGTTTATCTCGGGCTTCCTATTGGCTCCAACATGAATCTCACATCCAATTGGAAGGTCCTCGTTGATATGTACCATTAGAGACTATCAAACTGGAAATCTAACCTTCTTTCTATTGGTGGGCGTCTAACGTTAATTAAGGTTGTTCCTGGAAGCCTCGAGATTTACTATCTCTCGATTCTCAAAGCTCTTGATCTTGTTTTGAAATCCATAGAGATAATTTGTGCCTCTTTCTTTTGAGGTGGTTCTCAAGAATTGAGAAAGCTTTTCTGGGGAAAATGTTCCAATGTGCTAGCTTCGTAAAACAAAGGTGGTTTAGGCATCGGAAGCTGAAAATCCTTCAACCTTTCTCTTCTCCAAAAATGACGTTGGAGAACGCATTCTAATCTGAACGTTTTTTTTGGTTAAAGTTGTTAAATCTTTACATGGTTCTGAGGGTGGTTTTGATTAAATTGGTTGTAAATCAATTGGTATTTGGGCTAAGATAGTAGGCTCCTCTAACCATTAGCACGCGAGCAGTGTTGATTCTCTTTGTTTTCGTGCGGGTTGCGGTACTCTTGACGAGTTTTAACCATCTAGGCTTGAGCTCGGCTCGAGTAAAGCTTGATCTCGGCTCGAAAGCTTGAATTTATACATAAACATTTAATTCGATAGCAAAATACATAAATAAATCCATGAACATACGCAATGAGCACAAGAGCAAAGAACTTATACATAACAGTCAGGAGAAATAGGGTTTAATTTGTCTTTCTAACAAATATTTAATTATTATACCAATATTCACGTTAGTCATAAGATTATTTATAAATATGTATAATAAAAATTTATATGTTGTAGAACCGTAGAGGGGGGTGAATACGGTTTTCTTGACTTCTTTGAAGTTTACAAAACTTTAAGTCTCGAAGGAACCGAGTGGTGTGATGGTCTACTTAGCAAAGAAAGAATAAGTAGATAAGGATAGAGAGATAGACACCACGATATATACTGGTTCGGGAAAGGGGTTTAGTTCTTTTGTATGTTCATTTGCGAATCCACGACACCTATACTATTTCTAGTATAATCATTATGGTGAACTATAAACCGTATTACAATTTAACTCCACCAATATGCACAAAAATCGGCCCTCACAAAGAAGAGTTACTACCTACGGTATTCCGCCCTCGCAATCCACCCCTAAGAACCCATTATTCGACTTAACCTATGATCTCTAAATACTTCCCCTTGGAAGTATAACCAAAACCCCAAGTAGATCCCCAATGATCTAGGCTTGATCTCTCGGATACAAGACTTTCCTTTACAACCAAATTGAAGATAGTTTGATTAAGAATCAATCTCTAACCTAGCCTAGAGACACGATTCTAATAGAAAGGGTATGAGAAAGAAGACCCTCGACTAAACACACAAGTATGGATTAGGTACTTGTGTGGCTCTCTTACGGGGACGTGTTCACTTCAATAGAATGATAATATAAGAAAATTAGAACACTTTGATGTTAGACTTAAAGGATATGAGAAGACAAAAGATAGGAAAGAATGTTTGCAAGAGGTGAGGAATACAAAGGCCAAGTAAGGGTATTTACAGGCCAAGAATCCCAAAACTGTAAAAACAATCTGGTACGCTACCCACGCATCAGCGAATGGCCAGCGCGCCAGATTGCCGATTTGTCTTCTTCGGGGTTTTAGCTTTTTAAATACCCGTACTTATTAAAACCCCAATTGTACTTCACGCTATGACCATTCAATCATTCTTACACTCAAGGTCAACCAACACAAATGTCCATTTGATAAAAGCGTTTATGAAGTGTTTAAAAGAGATTTAGGGGTCGTTTGTTCGATATCGAAAAGATAGAAAAGAACTATCAGGCATGGGTATTTTTGGTATTCCTCCAAGGTAATTGGTCTAGTTAGAAACTAACCAAGGTTTGATAACTTGGTTAGGGTACAAAGGAATATTTCAAGAATATGCTAAACTTGGAGAGGAATGGTGGATGTTATAGGAGAGAATTTGAAATTTAAATTTCAAATTGTATTTCAACTCTGTGAAATAAAAGACAAGATAAGAATGAGTTGTATGTGATTTGGCATGAATGTGATGTTGATGTGATGGAAAGGGGCTTAAGATTACATTCGAAATGAATGGTTGGGATGAGAGGGTGATGAGGTAATTTGGATTGGTGAGATGGTATGATCAAGGGTTCGGATAGAAGAGTGTGTGTGTGTGTAACTTGAATTTCACTTGAGAGAGTATGTGAGTGAGGAGGGGATAAGGTATGAGTGTGTGTATGTGAAATTCAAATTTGATTGTGTGGGGAAGATGATGAATAGGAGATATGTGGTGGAGAATATTTGATGTGATATATATGAGCCTATGTTGGAATGTTGAGGGACAACAAGTACAATGAGGTACAAGGTGTAAGAGAATGTGAGTTGTCTCAGTGAAGATAAGATTAAGGAATGTTTAAGTGAGGTTGGTTTAGGCTTGTGAAGGTTTGTGAAGAAGAAGTATGAAGATGAAGATGGTAAGTAAGAAATCAAAGGATTGATTTGGGTTGATAATCATATTGGCAATAAGAGAGAAAAGAGCGGGCAAACATGATTATGGAATGATTTGGGGAAGTGTATAGAATGTTTGTGGGATTGTGTAGAAATAAGGTTTATCATTTGTTGGGTAAAAAGGGTTAAACAAATGATTAGGAAGAATGTGTTGTAGGAATCATGGTATGGAAGTGTTGTATGTAGGAACGTGGGAGTTTTAAAAACATCTTGCATGTGTAGGAGGACATGTGAGTTATACGTGTGTGAGTTTGTAAATCATTTATAAGTACAGAGGTGAGAAAAACTCAAAGTATGATTAACCTCTAAATATCACAAACTCAATTAGTCACTTAGACTTAATCCATGATAATCAAAAATGAATTTGATCACGAATCATCTTGATGCAAACAAACTAAGGTGTTTTGCATCTCAAGTAAAGCATATCCCATAATGGGAAAGGATGCGTTTACGCAAAGTGACATTTGACTTACTTTGACCAATAAGGGAGTAATACCCGTTACGTGATTAGGATCAACGTAAATTTGGATTACGGTCAAATGAATACTTTTGTTTGATGATATGTTGAAAGTATGTTCATAATAGGTTTAGAAAGAAGTTTTGGCTTTGGCTAGAGGCGTTTGATAAAAAAATTGAGTTGTCGTTTTGTTAAAAAAACGAAAGGATTCGTTCTTGCTCATCTACAAGTCTAAACCTCATTTGGAGTGTTCTCAAATGCTCAAATATCACATACATACATTTATTGAAGTTTTCACATGTGTCGGGTAAGAGGAAAGCCGACATTGCAAAATCCGTAAAAACGAAATTCACGAGTGGCGCGCTGGCCACGCGCTGACGTGTGCCCAGCGCGCCAGTTTCACAAATCCGTTTTTCCGTATTTTAGCTATCGTTTGTTATTTTACGTTTTGCGAACATTTATTTGTCATCGTTAAAACATAACGGAGATCCTCGTTTGTGATGCGCTTATAAAAAATAATGCTTTGCTTTTTGAGCTTAATTGTCGAGCTAGTTTATCTAGAGCTCATTTACTATAGCTCGTTTAGGCTCACGAGCCTAGTCGAACTTTGTATATAAAGCTTAGGCTTGGGCTCGGTTATCAAATGAGCTCGAATGTTGGCTCGGACTTGGGCTCGATTATCGAATGAGTTCGAATTTAGGCTCGAGCTCGGGATCGACCTTTTTTAGTCGCGCCTGATTTGAGCTTTTTATCGTTCCAATTATAAACTTTTCACGAGTAACTCGACACATTTCAACTCTTACTTATTATTAGAGAGGTGATTTGCACACTCTATTTTTTTATCCATACACTCTAAAATATGTGAGTTATACCCTCACACCAGAGGTGATTTGCACACTCTATTTTTTTATCCATACACTCTAAAATATGTGTCATGACATTTATATCCTCACATAGAAGTAATGGGTGAAAAAAAAATGGTGTGAGGGTATAACTCACATATTTTAGAATGTATGGATAAAAAAATAGAGTGTGCAAATCACCACCCTTATTATTACTGATGCATTCTCTCCTTTAACATCGTTATTTTATATCTCCCTTCTCCCTCTCTATACCCCATTCCTGCATATTGTGAAATGATAGGTACGTTGCACTAGTACAAAAAGATAAAAATCACTCAAGTTCAAATAGTAGCTAGTTCTGATTACCACCAAACCCAACGAAATTCAAGCTTTGTGCACCGATACAAACTCATTCATCGCACGACAATGTCGGTATCGATTACATACAATATCCAATCATTTCATGTATATACGACTACACGTTACGTACCTACGTATTGCACGAGTAAAATGTGAGATTCTTTAAAAGTAACAATGGTTTTGAATGTGATCTGATACAGCAAAAATACTACTTATTATGGTCCAGTGTCGTTTTAAAGATGGTAGCTCACAGTTCCATGGACCTTACTCTTACCACTAGTTACTTACTTTCTAACATGGACCCATTTACATATCCTTGTGTTTGATTAGTGTTGGTGGTTAGTTGTTTTCTTAACCCCAAGACCCCACAATCAAAAAGCTTAATTGCCACCAATTTCCAAAGTCTGGTGCGTCATTATGAACCTTCTATTCCATTTTCATGTTTTTTTTCTTTTTCTAACTACATTAAGGTACTGAAAAGTGTATTTTGTATACATTAACTTATATCTACACATATATGATACATGCATTTATATAAATTGTCATATTGTCCTTGTTTCTTTGTGTTATTAACTTAGCATTCTCTCTTTCTTGCTACAATATGTCGAAAGAAGAGATGAGTCTGTCGATGAACGTAAACGGTCATTCTAAGGTACCACCGGGGTTCCGATTCCACCCTACAGAAGAAGAGCTTCTTCATTACTATTTAAGGAAGAAGGTTGCGTGTGAAAAGATCGATCTAGATGTTATTCGTGACATTGATCTTAACAAGCTTGAACCATGGGATATCCAGGGTAAATATTCATTTGTTACGTGTGAAAAGTTAATAGTAGTGTCTTTTGTGTGTTTATTCGTATTGTGGTTTTATAGAGAAATGCAGAATTGGATCAACCCCGCAAAATGATTGGTATTTCTTTAGTCACAAAGACAAGAAATATCCGACTGGGACACGTACTAATCGTGCAACTGCTGCTGGTTTCTGGAAAGCCACGGGACGGGATAAGGTTATTCATAGCAGCCATAGAAGAATTGGTATGAGGAAGACACTCGTGTTCTACAAAGGACGAGCACCCCATGGCCAAAAGTCTGATTGGATTATGCATGAATATAGACTCGATGATAATACAATTATCACCCAGGATTATGGTCATGTAAGTTATTTCGTACTAGTTACTTTGTTTTTTGGTTTTTCCCTTTCTCAATCACTTTTTGAAAAGAAAAGCAATGAACTTTTAGTCGATTTCAGGGTTCTAACTTGTGTGATTCGACTCAAGAAGAGGGGTGGGTCGTATGTCGTGTGTTCAAGAAGAAAAACTACCATAAAGCAGTCGAAAGTCCCCAAAGGTCATCAACGGCGCCTTCCATTGATATAAATGCTCAAATGCATTCTTTAGACAAAAATGGAAGCGTTCATGATCAATTCCTTGAGTACATCAATACTTGCAAGCAAGAAACCGATTCCCTCGCCAATATAACCACCATGAAAGATTATAACCCAATGCAACAATTTATGAACCCAACCAACAACAGATTTCTCCAACTTCCAAGGCTTGACGATGCTCCAAACATGACCACGTCCGATCACTACAACACATCTACCTTCAATCAAGACCCAAACTTTAACCATAACGCCATGACTCGATTGTTAACGATGGAAACTGAACATGTAGACAATTGGGCTGATCTAGACCGTCTTGTAGCATCCCAACTTAATGGTGAACCACTATCCGATGAACCCAATAAAGACATATGTTTTGGACTTGACCATGAAGATCTAGAACCACCACAACTTCATGGCTCGTCATCCTTGGCTAGACCAACATATACTAGTGAGATAGATCTATGGAGCTTTGCACAATCGTCATCACAATCGTCTTCACCAGATCCATTTTACAATTTATCGGTATAGCTCACATAATTTTATTTCAGTTTTCATGTGATATACATACATGCATTTTTTTACCAAAGTTTCTACTTTGCAGAACAAATAATATATACTTATGTATATTTGGAAGTATAAAAATAAGTTGCAATTGGTATGAAAAAATAGTGTGTTTAGCTAGATAGGTTGTTGAAAGTTGATGTAAAGTTATAGAGTTTGATTGTATTGTGATTGATGGACACCCATGAATGTATACTTTTATGGCAAAACCATTCGACACATCTTTTTCATACATAGTACTACAAGGATATGTCCCCCATATACTCTTTGTTTCACTGAATAGTTTGTTCCCAAGTGACTTATATTCTTTTAGACATATATATCTTTTAGTTCTATTTCGTGAAGTAACTTTCAGAAGGATTTTTGAAATCTTATAGGAAGGTGTAACATTGCTTTCTTTTTTAGGTTCGTCACTAGTGGTGTCAAAAAAGCCGACTCGATCCGAACCTAACCCGAATAAGCTTATTCGGGTCAGGTCATTCGGGTCAGGTCATTCGGGTCAAAAAAATCTTATTCGGGTCAATTCGGGTCAACCCGACTAACCCAAGTTCTAAATAGCATCAGGTATCGGGTTGAAATGTTTTGGCTAACTCGGGTTCGGGTCAACTCGATAGACCTGAATAAAGAATTTTTATTTTTAAAAGAGTAAAAAAAGAGATTTTTTTTGTCATTTTACTTAAATTCATGTTGACCCGACCCGAATTGACCCGATGCGAGTAACCCGAGTTCAAATAGGTTCGGGTTCGTATGGAATTTTTACCCTCAACCCAACTTGACCCGACCCAAATTGACCCAAACCCGACCGGGTCAACCCGATTAACACCCTCTCGTCACTGTCACTCATTCCTTTGTTTTTTTATGTTCGTATTTGGTGTTCTAACTTCTAAGTATCAATTATTTGTGATAATAAATATGTTTGTTTTCATCCTACTTCAATCTCTTGTCATTATTCGAGAATACAAATTTTGATGACCCTATGTTGACTTTTGATATTGATAATAGTTAGTATAAAGTTGTTTCCATCAACATATATATATGAGCGACCTTGTATTCTAAGAAAGGGTAAAACGTGCATGATTGATAACATATTTTATTTTAGGCAATGTATATATTTTTAACAAACATTGAATTCACATGCAATGCACTTTACGCAATATTAATGTAGCTTTAGTCAACTTGTAATGATTTCTGCATTAATTTATTTTTGCATTATATTACCTTTACCTAAAACTGGAGATTTGCAATTGAAAGTTTACAATGTATTGCTCTCTGTATGAATACAAACTGCACTGTCTAAAACTGGATACGACGTAAAGTTTTTCAAGCTTGACTCGAGCTCGAGTAGCTCGTTATAAGATCGACTTGTTGAAACCCTTACAGAGACTATAATATTATTTTATGGTGTTAATCCTAAGAATAAGGGTATGATACATGATAGATTTAAATCTATACCATGTGTTGGCTAATTTGGATGGTACATTTATGTCCATGTGTATACTTGGCTTACTAATTTGACTAGTTACATTTCAATTTTGGGATAATCACAAAAATATCCATTTTTTCAACCCCATTTCACGAAATACCCAATTATTTTCTCAAAAAGCCAAAATACCCATAAAAATCGCAATTTTTGACCATTTTTGACAATTTTGCGAAGTTGAAAAAAAAATCTAAAATTTTAGATTTTTTTAGGAAATATCGCAAATTTGCGATATTTCCTTAAAAAATCTAAAATTTTAATTTTTTTTTCAATTTCAAAAATTTGCGATATTTTTCAAAAATATCGAAATTTTTTGATTTTTTCTTAAAAAATCTAAATTTTTTGATTTTTTTCAATTTCGAAAATTTAGGATATTTTTCACGTAAGTTTATCAAAAACAACAATATTTACACTTTTATATGTATAAACTTACGTGAAAAATATCGTAAATTTTCGAAATTAAAAAAAATCAAAAATTTTAGATTTTTAAGAAAAAATCAAAAA
>BQNB010051983.1:5467-40707 GCA_026074375.1 Tanacetum coccineum
TTATTTGGAAAACCATGCTCACATCGAGCCACTAATCACGCTAATTTTAAGTTGCGTATTTGATGATCATTTTGACGATGCATCGTTTTTAAAACTCAAAATGATCCACATGACGGATGTATATGCCTACATACATCCCCTTTATATTACTTCCAAAATTTTATCAAACAAAGTGTTGGAAACACAAAAAGCGTCGGTCACTTCTAAGTTGTAATAGTCTTAGCTCGTAGTTTATGTCTTAATTAGATTAGTAATCTAGTCCGGCCACTAAAGTTGTAATAGTCTTAGCTCGTAGTTTATGTCTTAATTAGATTAGTTTATGTCTTATTAAGACCCATGGGAAGCCCATTAGAACCCATGGGCCGGCCACTAAAGGTACTATATAAGCCCCTCTCCTAGCCTTGGAGAGGGTTGGTTGTTCCATTTTTCCATATTCCATTTTATACAATTCATCCATTTTCCATCAATTCTATCTCTAACATAACAACCCACATCTTACTCTTGTTCTTGGTTTGATAAGAAGATTACAAGTATTCTACAGAAACAGTTAAGGTGGGTTTGGAAACAGAAAAGGAGGATGTCGGTACATCGAGTTCGTCAAAAAAATTGTAAGACAAAACCAAGGCAGGTTTAGTGGAACCATACAGGAAGACGGTTTCATCAAAGGTGACATGTCTTGAGAGAATAATCTTATTAGAGGTTAAGTCCAGACATCGATAACCACGGTGACTTGATGTGTATCCTAAAAAGATGGAGGGTGTAGCACGAGGTTCAATCTTATGTGTAGGATATATGTGGGGAAAGCATAAATAGACAAAGGTGCATAAAAGGCTATAGTCGGGTTAAGTGCCAAATAGGCGGCTAAAGGGAATTTCTTTGCTAAGTGTTGTGGAAGGTAAAATGTTAAGAAGGTGAACGAAAATATTAAGGGCTTCAACCCAGAAGGTTTGATGGGATATTTGCTTGAAACAGTAAAGTCCGGATGAGGTTATTTATTGGACGTACCATGCGTTCTGACTTGCCGTTCTGTTATGATGTTTTAGGGGCAGGAAAAACAAAATTAGATGCCATTAGTATTAAAAAGGTCATGGAGTTTACAGTTGTCGAATTATCCACCATGCTCAAACTGAAAAGAACGAATTTCACACTTAAATTGAGTGCGAACGTAGTTACAAAACAAAAAAACTTAGACAATACATCAGACTTATGAATTAAAAGGGAACACCCAAACAAACTGAGAGTAATGATCCAAGAATAAAACATAGTATTTAAAACCGGATAGACTCGGTATGGGTGAAGTCCACACATCCGAATGGACAATCTCAAAACTAGAAGAAACAATAGTACTAGAACTGACAAATGGAAACCGTACGTGTTTGCCAAGTTGACATGCATGGCAAATAATGGGGGCTTCTCTTTATTACACGAAATAACATTATTGGAAACAAGATGACGCAACACTTCACTTCCTGGAGGACCAAGACGCTGATGCCATGTTTGTTGACTGACAAGAAATGAACATGGAATCGAAGAAGGAGTCGTGACATAATAGAGGTCCCTGGTGCTGTCACATTGGAGGAGTACCTGACGCGTCATGAAGTCCTTAACAAAAAAACCAAACGAATAAAATTCAATAGTATAATAATTATCGCGAACAAATTGAGGAACAAAAATCAAGTTTTTGACAATATGCGGTGTGATGAGGACATTATTAAGTCTTAGAGATTTTAAAGGAGTTGACAAGATGCTATGGCCAGTGTTGGTGACAGGAATGGAGTGCCCGTCACCAACCGAAACAGTCGAATACCTACACGAATTAAGAATAATACTTAAACTAGTAACATAATTATTTAAGTAAGAGCTAGCACCTGTATCTATATTCCATGCACCAGTAGTAGAGGCATGAAGAGTCCCTGCAGTAAATGCTTGAGGTAACAATGTGGCTTGTCCTAAGGTATTAACCGCGCCAGATGATGAAACCGAGCCCATAGTAGTATGAACCAGCCCATCAGCAGGGGGAGTTAAGTGGGCTGGGGTACTAACAGTTGTGTAACAATAATATGGGACATGGGCTTAGGCCAGTGGGGGAAACCCAGTTGGAGGTGTAGAGTTTAGGCTAAGAGATGTACTTGGGCTAGCGTAAAAAGCATGTGGTGCAGTGGGAACATTAGAAGCGATATTCGGTCCAATAACAGTTGGGGTAACAGTAGCATGAGTCGGAAAAGTAACATCGGTACCATTATTTGACATAGCCACATTCATCCACAGATGACTCAGTTGTGCTAGTAACTTAGTTAAGAGATCATTATTTGTATTCTAACTAGTCCCATGGCCTTTATTAAACCCACTATTAGCATTACTCACACGAGCATTGGCATCATGAACATATCAACACGAATCACCAAAACGATAAGAACCCTTACCAAAATTGAAACAATGCTTCTAAGACTTACCTTGAGACATGGAAGAACGTGAATTAGTTCTTGTTTTCGCCATAAGAACCATAGGAGATGAAGAATCCATGGGCAAAGCAAGCACCTTTAACATTAATCTCATCTCTTCGGCGATTAACAAGGAGCGCACCGCTTTGAGATCGGGAAAGGTTTCCTTCCAATGCATGTAGCCACAAACTTGGTTGTATGTATCCGGGAGACCCTTAAGGGCATAGTGAACCACATCTTCTTCATTAACACGAGCGTCAAGACTAGTAAGGATGTTAACACTGGAATCAATTTTCTGATAATAAGATTCCATGCTTTGATCCCCAAGCTTAATAGAACGTAACTCGACCTTCAATGTATTAGTGCGAGATCTCTTATTATCCTTGACAATATTAGAGATAAGGCTCCATGCCTCCTTAGCAGACTTAGGACGTGCCACAACAATCCTTGCATAAAGAGAATCGGAAAGAGTGAAAAGTATCCAAGAGAGCACAATCTTATCAACTTTGGTTTCTTTAGGTGTGAGTGGTGCTAATGAACTTGCACTTGTTTCGTTAATGGGACTACGAAGGCATTTGTCAACCTCATAACTAGCACATAATTCTTCAAAGAAAAACTCCCAAGACCTAAAATTCCAATTGTCAAGATTAAGCTTGAACTGGACCTGGGTGAGAAGATGGTGATAAGTAACCAAGGAAAGTTTTTTCGATAGAGGTGTAGGAATTGTAGTAGCTTCCGATCATGTCATTGTGGTTTAGGGTTTGGGAATAATGGAGATGTCAAGACAAATAAAGTCACAAGCACTCTCTTAGGGTATACTAATTAGACATAGTAGACTGTTTAGATGTTGAGATAAATAAGGGCAAAAAGAAAAGTGTTGTGATGGTAACAGAAACAAGAAAACAAAATATTGAGACCTTGCCCAATCAAGATAAACACGTGACCTTAAGCACGAGTAAAATGACGCGACCTATGCACGCCTAAAAAAATGCACCGGTGACCTAAGCACTGGTGTGAACGACATAATTTAATATATAGGGTTTTTAGAGGATCGAATTTGTGAAGCTTGATACCATGAAGGAATGTAAGAATGATATTAGATAATGATTTTCTATGTCTTGTATTTCTCCACAAATCATACAGTATATATAGCATACAAAGATTGAGTTTGAGCCCAAGATAACTACTAATGTACAAGTAATGATGAGTATGAATATCCTAATCCTATAACTAATTGATTGACTAATCATAATCAATCAAAATCAATTATACATCAATTATACAGCTAACACTCCCCCGCAGTTGGAGTGGGAGGACACCGAATGCTAAAACTGGTATGAAATTCCTCAAACAGAGCGGAAGACAAACCTTTAGTAAAAATGTCTGCAAACTGATAACGTGAAGGAACATGAAGTACGCGAACCTGACCAGTAGCAACCAAATCCTGAACAAAATGTATATCAGTCTTAATGTACTTCGTATGCTGGTGTTGAACCGGATTATAAGATAAATATACAACACTCATATTATTACAATAGACAAGCGTGGCGAAAGATAAAGGATTATGTAACTCACGCAATAAATTGCGTAACCAACAAGTCTCAGCAACAACATTAGCAACACCACGATACTCCACCTCTGCACTAGAATGAGAAAGCGTCGACTGACTCTTAGAGAACCAAGAAAGCAAGTTTTTGCCAAGAAATACACAATACTCAGAATTTGATCTCCGAGTAGTGGGACACCCAGCCTAATCCGCATCAGAATAAGCAACCAAATATGTGGTCGATGAAGAAAATAATTGCAAACTATAATTCAGAGTACCCTGAACATACCATAAAATCCTCTAAAGAGCAGAGAGATGAGGCTCCTGAGGATCATGTATATAAAGACAAACCTGCTGAACTACATAAGAGATATCTGGTCTAGTAAAAGTAAGATACTGGAGTGAACCTGCAAGACTCCGATACAAAGTCGGATCAGATACCGGATCACCACCAACACCTAGTTTAGACTCAGTATCAACGGGAGTCCGACTAGGGTTACAATTAAGCATATGGGCTTTCTCCAAAATCTTAACAGCATACTTTTGTTGAGATAAAAATAAACCTGAAGAATCACGCATGACATAAACACCCAGAAAATAATTAAGTAGACCCAAATCTGTCATATCAAACTCCTAATGCAAAGAGCCAATAATCCTTTGTAACAATTCTGAAGAAGAAGCTGTAAGCACAATTTCATCCACATATATAACAAATAAGCAGTATCCAATCCCTGATGGTATATAAATAAAGATGTGTCACAACGACTATGATGAAATCCCACACGAGTAATATATGAAGCAAACCGCTGAAATAATGCTCGAGGAGCTTGCTTGAGCCCATAAAGAGAGCGTTGAAGCAAGCACACATAATCAAGATGAGTAGAATCTCGAAACCCAGGAGGTTGATGCATATTAACCATCTAAGTTAAATCCATATGTAAAAAAGCATTCTTGACATCCAATTGATGAATCGGCCAATGTCGAGAAACAGCTAAACTAAGAAACCGTACGTATAGTCCCAAGTTTAACTACTTAGCTAAAAGTCTCATCAACATCAACACCCTCCAATTGAGTACTACCATTTGCCACAAGTCAAGCCTTGTAGCAACTCAGCGTACCATCAGCTAAAAACTTATGCCAAAAAAGCCACATACAGCGGACAACATTGGTGTCTGTTGGTCGAGGGACAAGAGTCCAAGTACTATTCTTAATAAGAGCATTATATTCATCCCGCATAGCATTTTTTAAATTAGAATCATGAAATGCATCACGATAAGTTTTAGGTAAAGAAGATATAGAGGATGCATGAAAATTGAGACGTTAAGTGGGTTTATTAGACTCAGTGCGGAAGCATGTGACCATAGAGTGAACCGAGGTAGGATTTGGATTTACTGGTGGATCATGTATAATGGCAGGATGAGTAATATTAGGAGCTGATTGGGATGAGGTGGATTGTAAGGTGACGTGGGCTGGTGTCTGTTGGGCCATTTCAGCAGTGGTTGGTGAATGGGCCAACGCAATAGTGTTGATAATAGGGGATTAAGGCATAGATGGTACATTAGGTAAATAGGCCGCTTGTGGAGATATTTGAGCCTCATTATTATTTAGGTTATGGTGACAACGGGTAGTTGGGCTATGGAGTTGGGCCTCATCATTAGTTGGGGTAGTTTGATTAGGGGTTACGGTAACAGTTAAGGGGGTTTGAAAACAGAAACAAAGGATGTTGGTATATCGGGTTCGTCAAAAAAATTATAATACGGAACCAAGGCAAGTTTAGTGGATCCATACGGGAAGACGGTTTCATCAAAGGTGACATGTCTTGAGAGAATAAATTTATTAGAGGTTAAGTCCAGACATCGATAACCACGGTGACTTGATGCGTGTCCAAAAATTATAAAGGGTGTAGGATATAAGTGGGGATAACATAAACAGCCAAAGGTGCGTAAAAGGCTATAGTCGGGTTGAGTGCCAAATAGGCGGCTAAAGGGAATTTCATTGCCAATTGTTGTGGAAGGTAAAATGTTAAGAAGGTGAACGACCATATTAAGGTCTTCAACCCAGAAGGTTGGTGGGAGATTTGCTTGGAACAGTAAAGTCCGGATGAGGTTATTTATTGTGCGTACCATGCGTTCAGACTTCCCATTCTGTTGTGATGTTTTAGGGGGCAGGAAAAACAAAATTGAATGCCATTAGTGTTAAAAAGGTCATGAAGTTTACGGTTGTTGAATTCTCCACCATGGTCACACTGAAAAGAACGAATTTCACACTTAAATTGAGTGCGAACGTAGTTACGAAACAAAAAAAACTTAGACAATACATCAGACTTATGAATTAAAGGGAACACCAAAACAAACTGAGAGTAATGATCAAAGAACAAAACATAGTATTTAAAACCGGATAGACACAGTATGGGTAAAGTCCACACATCCGAATGGATAATCTCAAAACAAGAAGAAACAATAGTACTAGAACTGACAAATGGAAGTCGCACGTGTTTGCCAAGTTGACATGCATGGCAAAGAACAGGAGGCTTCTCTTTATTACACGAAATAACATTATTGGAAACAAGATGACACAGCACTTCACTTCCTGGATGACCAAGACGCTGATGCTACGTTTGTTGATTGACAAGAAATGCACTTGGAATCGAAGAAGGAGCCATGACAGGATAGAGGTCCCCGGTGCTGTCACATCGAAGGAGTACCCGACGCGTCATGCAGTCCTTAACAGAGAAACCAAATAAATCAAATTCAATAGTACAATCATTATCGTGAACAAATTGAGGAACAAAAATCAAGTTTTTGATAATATGCGGTGTGATGAGGACATTATTAAGTCTAAGAGATTTTAAAGGAGTTGACAAGATGATATGGCCAGTGTTGGTGATAGGAATGGAGTGCCCGTCACCAACCAAAATAGTCGAATACAAACACGAATTAAGAATAGTACTTAAACTAGTAACATAATTATTTAAGTGAGAGCTAGTACCTGTATCTATATTCCATGCACCAGTAGTAGGGTCATGGAGAGTCCTTGCAGTAAATGCTTGAGGTAACAACGTCGCTTGTCCCGAGGTATTAACCGCGCCAGATGACAAAACCAAGCCTATAGTAGTATGAATCAGCCCAGCTGCTGGGGGAGTTAAGTGGCCTAGGGTACTAAAGGTTGTGTAACCATAATATGAGACATGGTCTTGGGACAGCAGGGAAACCCAGGTGGAGGTGTAGAGTTTGGGCCAAGAGATGTACCTGGGCTAGCGTAAAAGCATGTGGTGTAGTGGGAACATTAGAAGAAATATTCGGTCCAGTAATAGTTGGGGTAACAATAGCATGAGTCGGCAAAGTGACATTGGTACCATTATTTGACATAACCACATTCATCCCCAGATGACTCAATTGTGCTAGTAACTTAGTTAAGAGATCATTAGTCGTATTCTCACTAGTCCCACGGCCTTTATTAAACCCACTATTAGCATTACTCACACGAGCATTGGCATCATGAACATATCGACACGAATTACCAAAACGACAAGACCCCTTAGAAAAATTGAAACATGGCTTCCAAGACTTACCTTGAGACATGGAAGAATGTGAATTAGTGCTTGATTCCACCACAAGAACCCTAAGGGGTGAAGAATCTACGGGCAAAGTAAGCACCTTTGACATTAATCTTATCTCTTCGGCGATTAACAAGGAGCGCACCGCTTTGAGATCGGGAAAGGTGTCCTTCCAATGCATGTAGCCACAAACTTGGTTGTATGTATCAGCGAGACCCTTAAGGGCATAGTTAACCACATATTCTTCATTAACACGAGCGTTAAGACTACTGAGGATGTTAACAATGGAATCAATTTTTTGAAAATAAGATTCCATGCTTTGATCCCCAAGCTTAATAGAACGTAACTCGGCCATCAATGTATTAGTGCGAGATCTCTTATTATCCTTGACAATATCAGAGATAAGGCTCCATGCCTTCTTAGCAGATTTAGGGCGTGCCACAATAATCAAAAAGTATCCAAGAGAGCACAGTCTTATCAACTTTGGTTTCTTCAGGTGTGAGTGTTGCTAATGAACTTGCACTTGTTTCGTTAATGGGACTACGGAGGTATTTGTCAAACTCATAACTAGCACACAATTCTTCAAAGAAAAACTCCCAAGACCCAAAATTCCAATTGTCAAGATCAAGCTTGAACATGACCTGGGTGAGAAGATGGTGATGAGTAACAAAGGAAAGTTTTTCCGATAAAGGTGTAGGAATTATAGTAGCATCTGATCCTGTCATTGTGGTTTAGGGTTTGGGAACAGTGGAGATGTCGAGACAAATAAAGTCACAAGCACTCTTTTAGGGTATATTAATTAGATGTAGTAGATTGTTTAGATGTTGAGACAAATAAGGGCACAAAGAAGAGTGTTGTGATGGTAACAGAAACAAGAAAACAAAATATTGAGACCTTGCCCAATCAAGATAAACACGTGACCTTAAGCACAAGTAAAATGACGCGACCTATGCATGCCTAAAAAAATGCACCGGTGACCTAAGCACTGGTGTGAATGACATAATTTAATATTTAGGGTTTTTAGAAGATCGAATTTGTGAAGCTCGATACCATGAAGAAATGTAAGAATGATATGCGATAATGATTTTCTGTCTCTTGTATTTCTCCACAAATCATACAGTATATATAGCATACAAGAATTGAGTTTGATCCCAAGATAACTACTAATGTACAGGTAATGATAAGTAGGAATATCCTAATCCTACTACTAATTGATTGACTAATCATAATCAATCAAAATCAATTATACATCAATTATACAGCTAACAATAACAACTAGATACATCTCTTCATTTGGGCCCCACAAGCTGCCACATCAGCATCTCACTCCTACTCAAAAATACCCCTTCACTCATAACACACACCTATCTCCTCATTTTGCCCCCACCACTCACCATTTTATTTTATTTTCCCTTTTTTCACACAAACATAATTCATTTCATTAAAATTAAGAATACAAAATACAATACAATAATAATAAAACATTACGAAATTTAAAAACTAATGCGAAAATTAAAAAAATACATCAAATTATAAATAAACTAATCTTGTTGTTGCTGTTGTTGATGTTGTTGCCAAAGATGCTCAATGATAGTACGTTAAAGTTTTGCGTATGTTTATTTATCATGTAGTTCTTTGGATTTTCTTTGTTGCACTTTGCATCGCTCGACCCATGTCCTTAATATATTTGGTTGCGGACAAATATAATTTTGCTCGTCATACTCGGTTAACGCAAATTTTTGATCTTTTAAAATCATGTTATGCAATATAATGCAAGTGTACATGACTCTGCGTAGCTTGTTGATAGTCCAAGCACGCGCCAGTTGACATATAATATGCCAACGTCCTTGAAGGACCCCAAAATCTCTTTCAATGTCTTTTCGAGCACTTTCTTGTTTCCATTTAAATAATGCATTCTTCTTTGAATTTGCAACCGTAAATGATTTAACAAAAGATGACTATTGTGGGTAAATGCCATCGGATAGATAATACCCTTTTTCGAATGTAACCCAGTTACATTCAAACAGAGCCACGGGGACGATGTCATCAAGAAGGTCATCAAACAACGGAGAATTATTCAAAACGGTTAAATCGTTATTTGCACCCGCTACCCTAAAAAATGCATGCCAAATCCATAAATCATATGAAGAAACGGCCTCAAGCATTATAGTTGGGTACTTTTTATCACCTCTAGCAAATTGCACATGCCATGATTTTGGGCAATATCTCCATTCCCAGTACATAAAATCAATGCTTCCAAGCATTCTCAGAAAACCATGAATATTATTGTGTGCGGTGTATAACGTTTGAATGTCATTAAAGCCATGTTTTCTTAAATACTCGGGCATAAACAGTTGGATAACACACATAGTAAAAAAATCTAAACAATCATGTGCGCAATGGTCACTCATTTGTAAATACTCATCTAATGCATCAGGTGTTACGCCATATGCCAATTGGCGTATAGCGGACGTGCATTTCATAATGATACTAAAACCTGGTAGACCCGTAGCATCGGGTCGGACTTTAAAGAAATCAAAATGCCGAGGAAGAGGATGGTGAGTTTGAATGTAATTTTCAATACTTGAGACTATTTCTAAAAATAGTTTACGGCTCATACGATACCGTTTTCGAAAATAATATAACGGATATTTTGAGTTAGGACCAAAATAGTCCGCCATCAAACGTTCTTCAGCATCTAAACGTTCCTGGTAGATATAGTTTTTGTGACGCACCCATTCTGCTGCTTCTTGTTGTTCTTGCTCTGACTGAACTTGTTGCATAATCATATCAAGATCATCCATATCATCAAGATCGGACAAACCACCACCACTTAAATCACTTATGTTTATTGGTTTTAAGATGAAGTGTTTCGAAAGAGTAGTTGTGTAAAGTGAGATAAAATAAGGTAGTATTTACAGTGTAAAAGTGGGTATAAATTAAAAAAAATTAATATAAGTTAAAAAATATGCAACGGATATATGGTTAACGGATATATACATTTTGTCGTTATTTAAGCCGTGGCTATGGCGAGATATTTGATTTTTGGCTATGGCGAGCGATGGTGGTGTGGTGGCGAGGGATGTGGCGAGGCCACGTCGGATGTGGCGAACCACCACTGCCACCATACTCCTTCCACTAAGAAATAATTATTTGTGGATGAAGGTTTCACCGAACATATTTATTTAGACTAACAATATTTATTTCATCTTTGGTGAAACTTATTTTTTAATTAATTAATAAAAAATCTGTTTATGAAAAACTATTGGGTAAAATTGTGAAATGATAAGTATGAATGAGATGTAATGTCTTATTTTTAGTAGTGTATTATTGGATAAACCCATAAAATTTAACTAAGTAAATGTAGTCACATCACAGTGGTGGTGGTGGTGATGGTGGTGTGGTGGCGGGCGGAGTGGCGGTGAAAAGGATGAAGAAAATACGTGTTAGGTTAATGTGCTAAAAATGGTTTGTTTGTTTATATATTATTAGGTGTTTGAACAAGAAAGCTAAAAAGACCAAAATGCCCAATAGAATCCACGAAGTTATTAATGAACGCTAGTTTTGCACAGGCAGAGAGTGAAAAACATATTTTATGAACTATTGGTTGCAACCCTAGATCTAAGAACTATATTTGCAATCCGCATATACTTTAAGGACTAACAGTGTAATTTACCCTTGAAAAAATTCATGCTTATAAGTTAGGGGTGAGCAAAAAAAAAAAAAAAACAAAACGGACCGCATACCGACCGATAACCGGCCACGAACCGGACTGACCGGACCCGAAACTATTTATTTGGTCCGAAATCCTCGGACCCATCTATTTCCTTTATATTCGGTCTGTCTTTACTTCGGTCCGTCCGTTCGTCTTACAAAAAACCCGGCAATTATGCCTTGTCGGATCGGACCGGAACGAAGACCGAACCAGACCGGACCATTTTGGTCCGGTCTTCGGTCCGGTGTTTTGGCCAAGCTCGGTTTCGGTCCGGTCTGGTTTTCGAACCGTGAGCACCCCTACTTATAAGTTAAACATAATTGGCATTTGGAATTAGGGCTACTTTTAGGAAGAAAATCAGGGTTTGACCGACATTTCAAACATCGAATTGGTGACTCAGTGAATTAGAACTCGACCGGGTCAATCAAAAACCCAGGTTTTAGAACATTGATTTAAACCACTAACTTTTTTTACGCTCACTTACTCGACATTCATATATACATAAAAACAAGTTTACACTCACAAAATAAACGTTACCATACACTATCGTCGTTGACTTGTTGAGTAATAGTAAGTAAAGGCATCCACTATATTAGTTTATGTAAAGGTTTATAAAATAATGAAGATATCTAAGAAGTTGTAAACCATAGTGATTCATCAATAGTATATATATAATAATATAGGAAAGTAATCAACCATATACCTTTAGCCAATGATTGGTAAAGAATTCTCGAATTAAAATATATATGTTTCCGAAAGTTTGATTTCCCGGGTCGTTATGTCCCAACGAGGTGTGCAATTGAAAATCGAATAACAGATTGATAATTGATGTTTGAATATGACAAGGTTATGATTGGTTTTTCTGATTCTACAATTAAATATGCAAAAACGATTAAGGAAAACCTAAAAACGAAAGATAAATTGATTTAAAACTAAAACGGGTACGACAAACGAGGGCCAAAAACCTAAATTACACAATTTTAACCCTAAAGTGATTTTTTACTTTAAATGGGTTCTATGTGCCTAAAAACAAAGTTTAAAAAAAACTAGATCAAAAACGAAGTTAGTTAAGACAAAAAACGAGTCAAAACAAAAACGGGGGACGAATCCCGTTCTTAAAAAGTGAAACTTTGCAAAAATGACCCTACATATGTAATTTTATTTTTCCTAGAAAATATACAATAAAAGAAAATTAAAAAAAAGGATTTATATTTTTCTGATTTTTATTTTATTTGTTTTGAATTTTTTAAGTTTTTAATGAAAATAAATTATAAAAAATACTAAACAATTATAAAAAATTCTGAAAAATTCAGAGAAATTAAATTAAGCTACAAGGATTGTAAGGAAAATGCTAGGTTGAACAAACAGCTTATAAATAAGCTGTTATTAAGCCCAAAAGGGTTGAAGGCTTATTGGGCTAAAAGTGTTTATTAATTAACTAGAGTAGGATTATAACTGAAAAAGTCCCCAAGGGCGAGTGGTAAGGCAGTGTGGCTTGAGAGAGATAGTCGCATGTTTCGAGTCCTGACTCTTTTTTTTAAATTTGCTACAGTACCTTTTTATAATTTAAAACTTTTTACCACACTTTTATTAAGCACATGAAGTAAGCATTTTTCTCAACGATCAACTTTTATAATCCTTTCAAAATAAGCCTGAAAGCTTAATGGAAAACAGACAGAAAGCTTAAAATGACAAAGGGCTTAAGAGCTTTTCTTTTTGGCTTTTTAAGGCAGTTTAAGCTTAAGAAAAAGGAAAATAAGCACGAACACAAAGAAAGGGACAGGAAATAAGCATGTAAGATCAATTGAAAACAAATAAGCACCACAAAATAAGCCAAAAAGTGCTTATGAATTCAGCAGTGCTAACTTTTAAGTTAGCACTGCTTTACTTTCTAAAAACTCAATAAGCACTTAAAAAGCACAAATGAGCTAACACAGGCATAAGTCTAAAGTTAATAAGCAATTCTAAGCAAAAATAAAGAAAATCTAATGAGCCATAAGCTCATATAAGCAAATAAGCACTCAATGCAAACTTTACAGGCCAAAAGCAAAAATGAGACTCTTTTGGGCTTATTTTTAAGCACCAAAAGGAGGTCCTTAGGTGAAAGGCTTGCAGAGGATTAAGGAGGAGATTATGGGCTTTCTATACATGCAAAAAAAAACTTGACCTAATATGGATAAATAAGCCAATAAAAAATTGCTGAAATCCAACTTTTACACCAGGGAGGATAAGCAGTTTTTAAAGATGCTAAAACAAGCTTATGAAATAAGCTACCAATTAAGCTCAAGATGCAATAAAAGGTAAAAACAGATGGAGTATAGCTCCATAAGGACTTGTTCACAATTTTTCAAAACCTAAAAACCATTTTTGAGATCTGATATTTAAGATTGGAGATTGGCAGTTTTACTTGAAAAACTTAACAACATTTGACATTATTGAAAAGGTACAAAGGAACCACAGGGACTTGATTATTGACTTAAGGACAGTGAGATGAACTTGAAAACACTTATTAACAACAACTTTAAAAGACTTGATTAAAAATACTTATGTCACTGTTCTATCAAAACAATTTATAAGACATATTAGATAAATCTTCAAAACTAGCTTCTTAGATTCAACACTTTGATAAAACAGATTTCTTGATGCTCAATTTAGCCTGACAAAGTTACTAATTGACCTATTAGGTCTTTAACCCAATCTGACCCATGTTGACCTCTTAACCCAAACACCCTTTTATAATATCAAAAACCAATTTTAAGGCTAAACAGACTGACATAAGCTAAGGAAAATGATAAAGTTGATATAGGCTTAAGATAATAAACACAATAAGCCCAAATAACTATAAAGAAAAAATCTCTTAATGAGCAATAAACTATTGGCATTTTACTTAGAAATGAGCTCTTTAAAAACTATAACTGATTTTACTAAGTAGAATGGTCTAATAAGCAATCAAAAGATCATATTAACTGTTATAATACATAACTAAGCAAAAGTAAAGCCATTAAAAGCAATACTGACAGTTAATGAAGGCTAAAAGAGTAAAAAGAAAAACCATTGTCCTATGCTATGACAGAAGTAAACCAAGCTAAAAAAGAACTTATTTGGCAACCTGTTAACACCATGAGCTTTCCAGGATTGGCTTTTTAACCAAAGTTCATTAATCAATTGCTAAATAAGCATTGGAACAGTGACACTTTGTTAATACAGGAAATTCAAGAATTTTTGATTTTTTTTTATATTTAAACTTTGAAACTGAATACAAGCTTTTCTTTTAACAGGGAGTCAAATGAGCTTAAACAAGCTTAACACAAGCTGAAAATTGTACAATAAAGCTTAAAATTCTTAAATTATATTTTATTAAAAAAAATACACTAGATTATAAAACTAACACATTTCTGTACTCCTGTCGTTCTTGTCTTTGATATATGGCATGATCATTGTGTTTGTTGTGTTTTTCTTGTGAGAGAAATCCAAGATCGATCCTCACCCTTCATTCTTCTTGCTCCCCAATCCAAGCGATCGCAACCCTTTGTTTTTGTGCTCAACATGGGACTGCCAAGGTGGCAATAGAGGGGGTTAGTGGAGAGGGGTTAAGGGTTTAATCCCTGTGTAATTGAGGTTGCAGGTCAAAAAGGATGGATAAAGGAGAACCCTTACTAAGTATGGGGATTGGGGCTGTTGCGGGAAGGGTTATGGTTTCCTGGGTTTTGATATTGGGGCAGGGTATGGGTTTGGTGAAAGGGCAAATAAAGGTCCATCAATCTATATGGTTTACGTTTCCAACAAGAGATCATTGTGTGATTAAAGTAAGGGATGAGGCAAATTCAGCCCCCATTGTGATATAAGTGTTTGCGTACACGTCCCCTAGGACTGAACGGACACAGTTACATTGTTTGGGCCTGTTGGTATTTGGGTCGGGTTTAATTAAAATAAAGGGAAATGGGCTTGACAAGCATTTTTGGGCTTTTTTTTATTATCAAAAGGCTTAGTAAAAATGGTAGTGGGACTGATCCGGGCCTACTAGGATGGGAACGTGTATGGCCCACATTTAATATTTTAGTTTTTTTTTCGGTTCGGTTTTTCGATACTCTTTCCAATGCCATATTCCCGGTTGACTTTGACTTCGTTTTGTCATCATTAAATGCGCAAACTTGTCGAGTCGTCCGAAATATCCGTTGGAGCTTCGTTTCAAACTTTTTTGTACACTTGCCTCAGTTTTTGCCTCTTTTCCAAATCCATGTTCGATTTTGTCCGGTTTGCTTCAATTTTGTCTTTTAGTGATATTCGGTACCTCACATACATAACACAAAAACAAGCATATTTAAAGCAATTTATGTGCGTTTTTGGTTGTTTAGGGTCAATTTTGAAGGTAAAATGTTTGTGTAATTACACACATACCAAAATCCCCCATACTAAGATATTTCCGTGTCCTCACGCAATGTTATGAACTAAACACTTAAGAAAACCAAGAATCTCAATCCCCTCGACTAATAACCTCGAAAAGTAGCTAAGTGTTCGTCAAGGGGAACTAAAGAATCAATAGCTTCGACAAGTCCCGTTTTCACCATTTTTATATGTACACTAACTATCCTAAGAATTTTGTATTATTACCTTTTTTCTCACTAACATGTATAAAACTCCTTTATTTTATCAACACTGGATACTAGAAATTAGAAGCGTCCCTTGAATAATCTAAGATGTCCTTTTACGGATAAATTCATCGACCTGCTCAGATTTTTCACTAGTCCCCAAGCTAAGCGTAAAAACGAAATCACCGTTAAGTACAAGTAAAGATGCTAACACTACTTATAACTATGACTTGTCACTTTCGCTCCTGACAATTATTTCAAATATATATAGGCTTAATTTTAAGTTAAATTTAGATCGACAGTTTTAAAAGTAGTATAGGTTTTATGTGCATAACGATATTTCGAAGACATCTGGGGAAAAGACTAGATCACCCACAACCATCATTATTCTCGATAGATCCCTAGCCGAGTTTGACTATGTTATCAGGTAGAGACCCACAGGAGAATGTTTCGCAATAATAGCGGGATACTCCACCCTTTTTAGGCCGAATTTCTTTAGATTTACCGGCTAAGATAAACACACACTCCAAAGCCTCGGCAAACATCAAAAATTAATGATCTCATGTGTGATCATGTCCTAGAAATAATCAACCAATCCGTCAACCCACAAACAGTTGAAGTCTTAAGCAAGTTATTCTTAGTTCAAAATATAACTTGAGTTTAGAAAGAAGAAATCTTAACCATTAAAATTTTCATTTTGTTAAAATTTGCTATAATCATACCTCCTACTGACCCGGTCATCATTTACATGACTCAACATCGGTCACACCCTCCGACAAGATGTAGTGACTTAGTCGTGAACAACAGGCTTTTTTTATTGATAACACTTACGAATGCACTTTGGCATTTATTATCTCACTATGGGCTTTGTTTTGAAGACTGCAACATCGGTTGTGAGCCGGCAAGATGCAGTAAACCTTTATCAGCCCACAGTTTATATCTTTCATTTTTTTCATTTTTCTATATTTTTTTTCGCAACATATTTTCAGTAATAGAGAAAATTTCGTTTTAGAAACTCAAGTATAAATCTGAACTAAGATAAGTATTTTCGTTTCCGAAAGAGCTTCTTTTTAGAAAACAGCGGTTTAAAGTTAAAGCAAAATTAAGCACGTTTATTAGTCAGGTTAAGAGCTTCTGGTAGAAAAAGCCGAACTAGTACACGTTAGAAGCTTTTAAGAATTCCAAATAATCCTTGTTTACACCTACTGTAAATAACACTTATCAGTTTCTCGATTCTCGCAAATTTAAAAATCCCTAATAAAAGGATCCGCGAATGCTTAGCCTAATAAACTTTCGTTTATTAAATGGTTAAGGGACAAAGCTAGGGCTCAAAACGATCGATCGAGTCAAAATTTATTCTCATCTACCCATTAAAAAAGTCAAAACTGTGATAAAACACTTATTTTATTTTTTGAAAATTTTAAATTTTTTTCATTTTTTTGGAATTTTTGCAAAAATTTTGGTGGTAAAAACGGGATTACGTGACAACAACGACTGCAGGCACAATCAAATCGAAGATCCCCCCATACTAGAACTAAACATCGTCCTCGATGTTTATTAAAAGGGTACCTACGTAAATCTAAAGGGAAGAGCCGTTTATTAATTGTGGCCAAAGATAAAACATAGTCGATAAGATTAGGATATCGGATTCCCAAAATGAAGCTGAGGATGTGAAGCTCGAGTGAAGGACAAAACCGAGAGTCTTCACAATCCGGGACATCCTGGACTAATAACCAACAAAACATGACAAAACACGATAATAAAAGAGCGAGCCTCATCACACACAAAACACTATTAGCATAAAGAAAGAAATAACTGGATCAGCAAGGGTTGCCACCCACTAACGCTTGTTTTTGTTAACCGAGTCACAAGCTCGACTCGATCCTTCGAATTCATTGTCCATGGGAAGCAAGTGGAAGATAAAACATCATCGGACTTCCATTCAAGTGTTTTGGATAAACATGAATTTCATGAAAGTATTCCACTTCACTGAGATCATCCGCATAAAGAATGATAAGTTAATGGCCGGTTTCCATCCATTCTATCTCTAACATCACAACCCACATCTCACTCTTGTTCTTGGTTTAATCATAAGATTACTAGAATTCTACACAAATTGAGGAACAAAAATCAAGTTTTTGATAATATGCGGTGTGATGAGGACATTATTAAGTCTAAGAGATTTTAAAGGAGTTGACAAGATGATATGGCCAGTGTTGGTGATAGGAATGGAGTGCCCGTCACCAACCAAAATAGTCGAATACAAACACGAATTAAGAATAGTACTTAAACTAGTAACATAATTATTTAAGTGAGAGCTAGTACCTGTATCTATATTCCATGCACCAGTAGTAGGGTCATGGAGAGTCCCTACAGTAAATGCTTGAGGTAACAACGTCGCTTGTCCCGAGGTATTAACCGCGCCAGATGACAAAACCAAGCCTATAGTAGTATGAATCAGCCCAGCTGCTGGGGGAGTTAAGTGGCCTAGGGTACTAAAGGTTGTGTAACCATAATATGAGACATGGTCTTGGGACAGCAGGGAAACCCAGGTGGAGGTGTAGAGTTTGGGCCAAGAGATGTACCTGGGCTAGCGTAAAAGCATGTGGTGTAGTGGGAACATTAGAAGAAATATTCGGTCCAGTAATAGTTGGGGTAACAGTAGCATGAGTCGGCAAAGTGACATTGGTACCATTATTTGACATAACCACATTCATCCCCAGATGACTCAATTGTGCTAGTAACTTAGTTAAGAGATCATTAGTCGTATTCTTACTAGTCCCACAGCCTTTATTAAACCCACTATTAGCATTACTCACACGAGCATTGGCATCATGAACATATCGACACGAATTACCAAAATGATAAGACCCCTTAGCAAACTTGAAACATGGCTTCCAAGACTTACCTTGAGACATAAAAGAAGGACGTGAATTGTTGCTTGAGCCAGCCACAAAAACCATAGGGGTAGAAGAATCCATAAACGAAGCAAGCACCTTTGACATTAATCTTATCTCTTTGGCAATTAACAAGGAGCGCACCGCTTTGAGATCGGGAAAGGTGTCCTTCCAATGCATGTAGCCACAAACTTAGTTGTATGTGTCAGCGAGACCCTCAAGGGCATAGTTAACCACATCTTCTTCATTAACACAAGCGTTAAGACTATTGAGGATGTTAACAATGGAATCAATTTTTGGAAAATAAGATTCCATGCTTTGATCCCCAAGCTTAATAGAACGTAACTCGGCCATCAATGTATTAGTGCGAGATCTCTTATTATCCTTGACAATATCAGAGATAAGGCTCCATGCCTTCTTAGCAGACTTAGGGCGTGCCACAATAATTAAAAAGTATCCAAGAGAGCACAGTCTTATCAACTGTGGTTTCTTCAGGTGTGAGTGTTGCTAATGAACTTGCACTTGTTTCGTTAATGGGACTACAGAGGTATTTGTCAACCTCATAACTAGTACACAATTCTTCAAAGAAAAACTCCCAAGACCCAAAATTCCAATTATCAAGATCAAGATTGAATAGGACCTGGGTGAGAAGATGGTGATGAGTAACCAAGGAAAGTTTTTCCAATAAAGGTGTAGGAATTGTAGTAGCATCCGATCCTGTCATTGTGGTTTAGGGTTTGGGAACAGTGGAGATGTCAAGACAAATAAAGTCACAAGCACTCTTTTAGGGTATATTAATTAGATGTAGTAGATTGTTTAGATGTTGAGACAAATAAGGGCACAAAGAAGAGTGTTGTGATGGTAACAGAAACAAGAAAACAAAATATTAAGACCTTGCCCAATCAAGATAAACACGTGACCTTAAGCATGAGTAAAATGACGCGACCTATGCGTGCCTAAAAAATGCACCGGTGACCTAAGCACTGGTGTGAACGACATAATTTAATATTTAGGGTTTTTAGAAGATCGAATTTGTGAAGCTCGATACCATGAAGGAATGTAAGAATGATATTCGATAATGATTTTCTATCTCTTGTATTTCTCCACAAATCATACAATATATATAGCATACAAGAATTGAGTTTGATCCCAAGATAACTACTAATGTACTAGTAATGATAAGTAGGAATATCCTAATCCTACTACTAATTGATTGACTAATCATAATCAATCAAAATCAATTATACATCAATTATACAGCTAACAATAACAACTAGATACATCTCTTCATTTGGGCCCCACAAGCTGCCACATCAGCATCTCACTCCTACTCAAAAATACCCCTTCACTCATAACACACACCTATCTCCTCATTTTGCCCCCACCACTCACCATTTTATTTTATTTTCCCTTTTTTCACACAAACATAATTCATTTCATTAAAATTAAGAATACAAAATACAATACAATAAAAATAAAACATTACAAAATTTAAAAACTAATGCGAAAATTAAAAAAATACATCAAATTATAAATAAACTACTCTTTTTGTTACTGTTGTTGATGTTGTTGCCAAAGATGCTCAATGATATTACGTTAAAGTTTTGCGTGTGTTTGTTTATCATGTAGTTCTTTGGATTTTCTTCGTTGCACTTCGCATCGCTCGACCCATGTCCTTAATATATTTGGTTGCGGACAAATATAATTTTGCTCGTCATACTCGGTTAACGCAAATTTTTGATCTTTTAAAATCATGTTATGCAATATAATGCAAGTGTACATAACTCTGCGTAGCTTGTTGATAGTCCAAGCACGCGCCAGTTGACATATAATATGCCAATGTCCTTGAAGGACCCCAAAATCTCTTTCAATGTCTTTTCGAGCACTTTCTTGTTTCCATTTAAATAATGCATTCTTCTCTGAATTTGCAACCGTAAATGATTTAACAAAAGATGACTATTGTGGGTAAATGCCATCGGATAGATAATACCCTTTTTTCGAATGTAACCCAGTTACATTCAAACAGAGCCACGGGGGCGATGTCATCAAGAAGGTCATCAAACAACGGAGAATTATTCAAAACGGTTAAATCGTTATTTGCACCCGCTACCCTAAAAAATGCACGCTAAATCCATAAATCATATGAAGAAACAGCCTTAAGCATTATAGTTGGGTACTTTTTATCACCTCTAGCAAATTGCACATGCCATGATTTTTGGAAATTTCTCCATTCCCAGTGCATACAATCAATGCTTCCAAGCATTCTCGGAAAACCATGAATATTATTGTGTGCGGTGTATAACGTTTGAATGTCATTAAAGTCAGGTTTTCTAAAATACTCGGGCATAAACAGTTGGATAACGCACATAGTAAAAAAAATCTAAACAATCATGTGCGCAATGGTCACTCATTTGTAAATACTCATCTAATGCATCAGGTGTTACGCCATATGCCAATTGGCGTATAGCGGACGTGCATTTCATAATGACACTAAAACCTGGTAGACCCGTACGATCGGGTCGGACTTTAAAGAAATCAAAATGCCGAGGAAGAGGATGGTGAGTTTGAATGTAATTTTCAATACCTGAGACTATTTCTAAAAATAGTTTACGGCTCATACGATACCGTTTTCGAAAATAATACAACGGATATTTTGAGTTAGGACCAAAATAGTCCGCCATCAAACGTTCTTCAGCATCTAAACGTTCCCGGTAGATATAGTTTTTGTGACGCACCCATTCTGCTGCTTCTTGTTGTTCTTGCTCTGACTGAACTTGTTGCATAATCATATCAAGATCATCCATATCATCAAGATCGGACAAACCACCACCACTTAAATCACTTATGTTTATTGGTTTTAAGATGAAGTGTTTCGAAAGAGTAGTTGTGTAAAGTGAGATAAAATAAGGTAGTATTTATAGTGTTAAAGTGGGTATAAAATTAAAAAAAAAAGTTTTTTCAATTAAAAAACCAACGGATATAAATTTTGAAACAAACCTCAACGGCTAACTCATTTGTCTTTATCCAACTCGTCTGCACGACGAGATATCAAAAAAAAGTAGCGAAGCCACCTAGTGTGGTGGTGAGCAAAGTGGCAAGGCCACGTTGAATTTGGCGAGATAGCTATGCCACCATACCTTTTACTCGAAGTGAAAAAGTCTATTTTGAGGGTGTTTGGAATTGCTTATTTTTTTCCAGCTTAAAACTAAGTAATTTTTGAGACAATATTTGGATTTGCTTTTGTTTTTTGTAAAAACACAATAATACTCGAAAAATAATAATTTGATAAAAGTATTTAATCTTATGCATTTAATTTTGGATTAAACATGGTAGTCTAAACTAATTTAAATTTAAAATGGAATAAGTATTACGAAATAACCAAGTCTTTTCCAGCTTCAGAAAAATGTGTTGGATACCAAATCAATTTAGCTATCTAAAAGAAATAGATAAGCAGATTAAAATAATGAGTTAAGTCCATTACATAGTAACATACTTTCACAAATTTACTGAGTTAGTAAATCAACTTCTTTTTACCGTTCTAGTATACAAAAGTTAGAAAATGTGTTATATTGTACGAAAAATGGTTAACATTTACATGTTAAATTTATAAAAAAATTGTTTATATGGCATTTTTATTTATTTGTACCCTTATGTGTACTGACTGTGTGAATCTTTCTTAAATTAAACTCATCAAAATAAACAAACAAATAAATCTAGTTCATCATTCCTCTTAAACCATTTCCTCCTTCATTAGACTAATAACCATCTCTTCTGTTATTTGACTACAAACCAACAAAACCCAGTTGCATAATTTTCACCCACTATAGTAGTTGCAAGGTAGTCGTAACTAATAACCCCAATTTAAAGAAGAATTCAGATCCCATCTAGCATACTATCTAGAGTCAAACATATGTTATTATCTTTAAAAGGTCATTCAATGGTAGGTGTACTTTCTCCATAAGAGAAGAAGGTACCACTTGGGTAGGTTCTTTCTTCGCGAGTATGTCTGTAGATTGCGCAGGGTCCTATCTGCTCAAGTCAAGCTTTCTTGCAAGCGAGACAAACAAAATTAGATGGAGTCATCTTCACACACACAATAAATGATTTAGCAAACCGGCTCTGACCATTCGACGACAATGACGTCCGAAATGGTTGCAGCAACGATCTATGACACTTAGTTAACCTCGTACCTCCACTGCAATCCAGTCTACTCATCTAATTTTTTGATCCACGTTAAAGACACACAAGATTTGATTTTGAAAACCACCTCTGACGTATATTCTATGAAAAATGTAGAGTAATATTGATTAAATAACTTGTCAATTACATAAGATAACATATCTATTTATAATAGAACATATGTTTGAGAATAAGATGTGAAAAACTAGAGGGGAGGATGAAAAGTTTTACTTTTTTAAAATATATTTATGAAACTTATCTGTGAAATCTAGTCGATATAAATAATCAAATATAAATACATAATAAGACAATACTATAAATAGAGAATAGAAAGATGTTATACTTAGTTTTTTATTAAAGTGATGGTCATTAATATTCTCGAACCTTGTAATAGTTTAGTCTATGTTTCCGGGAATTCATTTAAGCTAATTGGGCCTAGGTGTCGGGCTTAAAGCCCATTGGTATTATGTTCGGCCCAACATAAAGCCCAAACGAACCACCTTAGGGTTTTATCTCTTATACTATATAAAGCCCTCTCTAAGTGTGGAGAGGGTGTTGCTTCTCATTTTCTCTAAGTCAAGTAACCATTTTTTTTTCTCTTTTATTTCTTTCTCTAGTTCTTTCTCTCTCTAAGATTTTTCTCTTGTTTTGTGTTTTGTGGTGATGAAATAATATCATCTAACATGTGGTATCAAGAGCCAAGGATTGTCATTTGGTGATTTGGTTTGTTTTTTTTGTCCGAGTACTCGAACAAGTGTCTCACTTTGTTTGGATGTTCAAATACCATAAAGTTTGCATTTTTTCTATTTGTCTATCCTAGTTAAGTTAGAAGTATAATAAAAATCTAAGAAAAACATCAAAAGGTTCATCTTTTTACGGTTTTTGGTTCAAAAAGGTTTTGTGTACTCAAAATCTTGATTTCAAAATTTTCGTGTCAAAATCGTTTAAGTTTATGTTTTTAAGGTTCTACTAAGCTTAGATAAGTAAGAAGTACAAAGTTTTGGGTAAAAATGTCAAAAATTAAGTCTTTAGTGTTTTGGAAAAGTTGAAGTTTGTTTTTGTAGGAGGCGAATTAGTTTTGTTCTTGAAGGTGAATTAGTAACTTCTCTTTGGAAGGCAAATTAGTATTTTCTTTAGGATGCGAATTAGTCCATCCTTCTGGAGGAGAATTAATCTATTTCTTCAGGAGGAGAATTAATCCATTTCTTTAGGAGGAGAATTAATCTATTTCTTCAAGAGGAGAATTAATCATTTTTACAAAATCACAAACTCAAACCATATTCACCAATAACTTAAATAACTTGTAGTATCATCATTCCAAATCACTTTTACAAAGAATTTATTTGTTGCTGTTCTGAAAACCGGTTCCTTCTATGCTTCAACAAGAGAACTATGATCCATGGTCTCTCGTCTCTTTCGTTATGCAACGAGTAGACCAATTGGAAAGTTAATCTTCAATTCCATTACTGAAATGTGGTCAGTTATGTCAGTCGTATTATTCTTTGAACCAAGGGATGATACAACACCCATGATGTTCCAGTCAATGAAAACTTTTCATCGAGCAGGACATATGATTAACTCACTGAGAAGAGCTTAAACAGGTGGAAAGCCCGATGATTCAAGCAATTCAGAATATTCTTCTTGGTCTTCCTGAAGACATCTATGCTGCTGTTTTGATAGTTATGAAATGTTCAGGAAAATCTGGTTACGTGTTTAAAAAATGATGAAAAGTTCTGATAATTGTATATTCAAGAGAAAAAGGCTAAGTTGTTTAATGATGGGAAATGTTTACTTCTACTGCATAGGGAAGCGATTGAGTGCTTACTATCATTGTTTCTCAAAGTTGATGAAATGATTTCAAGAGAAACAAAATTTTCAGAAAAAGTTGCCAGCAATCTCATGTTTCTAAACAACTTACAACCTGAATGGAGTCGACATGTTACCATTGTTCATCAAACAAAGGACTTGCATACAGCAGATTACACTCAGTTGTATGATTTCCTAAAATACAATCAAAAGGAGGTAGATGATCTAAGAGCTGAACGACTTGCAAAAACACATGATCCTTTAGCACTCATGGTAAATTCCAACAATCCTTACAACTATCCAGTGTTTCACCTAGATCAACCATCACCAAGTACCTACATGCAACAACCACTTCCCAACTACAACAACTATAACCCACAACCATCATTCAACCAGAACTACATGCAACAACCAATGTTAAATCCCGAAGACATTACAGATCCTACAACTACAATGAACATGGCACTTGTTCTAATGTCTAAGGCATTCAAACTCAACTACTCAACACCAACCAACAACAACCAGAGAATTTCATCAAACCCTCAAAATAGGTAGATTGCTCAACCGGGTATGAATATGGGTCAAGACAGACAGATGCATTTGGTTAGAGGCAATGATGGGAATCAGTTTAGACAGTATGCTGGGCAGAATGTTGGGAATCCGAATGGGTATAATGCAGTACAGAGTGTCAGGAATCAGGTTGTTCAGAATGCAGTTCAGAATCCAAGCATTCAAAATGTTTGAAATCAAAATAGGCTTATTGTTGTTCTAGGGATTGCTAATCAGAATCCGAATGGGAATGGTAATGTTGTAGCAGCACGGGCTGAGGGTAATACAAATGGGAATAATGGTAATCAGATAAGGTGTTACAATTATAGAGGATTGGGTCATCTTGCTAGGAACTACACAGTCAGACCAAGGAGAAGGGATGCTGCTTATCTTCAGACTCAGTTGCTGATTGCTCAAAAGGAAGAAGTAGGAATCCAACTCCAAGCTGAAGAGTTTGATTTGATGGCAACTGCAGCGAATCTTGATGAGATTGAGTAATTTAATGCAAACTGCATTTTGATGGCTAATTTACAGCAAGCATCAACATCGGGTACTCAGACTGACAAAGCTCCCGTCTATGATTCAGACAGATCAGCTGAGGTACACCATTATGACAGTTTCTATAATAATGATATATTCAATATGTTCACTCAAGAGGAGCAATATACTGAGTTACTCGAGCCCATTCTGGAACCACACCAAGTACAACAGAATGATAGTAATGTTATTTCTGAGGTTTCTAGTGTGGAACAACATAGGGGAACAGTAGATCAACATCCTGCAACTGTCGAGGAAACACATTTTTATTTTGAATCATTATATAATAATTTGGCAATTGAAGTTTAAAAACTCAACATGGTCAATCGCAAGTTGAGAGAAACTAATGCTGATTTAACCACTGAGCTTACTAGATATAAAAATCAAGAAAAGTGTTTTGAAATTAGTCAAGAAAAATATGACAAACTTGAAAGGTGTTATCAAAAGTCTGTTTATCAAGAGCAATGTCTTACTAAAAAGATAAATGCACTTCACTTAAGTTCCGGTAAACAAATAACGACTTTGAATGAGGAAATTTCAAATTTAAATAACTAGTTTTTGAAGGAAAAGTCAACTGTTTCTTCTCTTCTTGAAGAAAAGAAAAAGTTAAAGTCTGATTTCAAAACACGCCAAGACGAGCTTCTTGATAAACAAATTCAACTTGAGAATAAGATAAATGAATTAGATAATATTTTGGTCAAAATAGGTCAATCAATTCAAACGATGCACATGCTTTTACCTAATCCATACTCGTTTTACCATACTAAACAGAAAATGGCTTTGGGTTATCAAAATCCTTTTATCTCAAGCAAGCTCAGCAGAAACAACAGAGTTTGTATAATGGGAAAGTTCTATTAGAAAAGCATGATCCTCCTGCTGTGTATGATTCGAAGGAGACACTGCAACTTGCTCAAGAGAGTCGCTTAAAAATGAAACAATTGAACAAAGAAATAAAACCGGCAAATTATGCAAAGATTAATCATCTTTCGGGGGTTTTTGTTTCTCAAACGGCCAAGTCACATGAAGAGTTATATTTTTCAAATACTTCCAAAACGGCCAATGTTTCTAAACCAATTTCAATACCAAATGAAGAGTTTTCGGACGATACTATACCAAGTGTTGCACAGAAATTTCTAAATGAGGTAAAAAGCACCATTGTAACTCTTCAACGTGCTATCAAACAATAAATAACTTTAGATATACACAATTGGTCGTCTTCTGTTCACCAAGAGATTCACAAAATTGTAAAGGATGAAATTTCCCTATCGTTAACCAAGTTGATGCTGGATTGTAAAATTTCTAAATACAAATTTTGAAAGAAGCAGCTAAATTTGTTCGAGACTTCAAATCTCTTGCAAACGAAGCTGATGAATCTCTTGCCAAACACAAGGCTTTGGAATCGGAAATCGGCGTCGCTTGAGAGCAGTTGTCAGTCAGGATATTATGTCTATTGTGTAAAGTAATTCTGTTGTAGATACATCTAATCTGCAAACTGAGCTTAAACGTACGAAAGAATGATTTGAAAAATGTATCATTAAAAAGGAGAATGAATATGCTAAACTTTGGAATGATTGGTACAAAAAATGTAAAGAATGCAAATATGACAAAATTTCGTACGATAAAGCTTATAATGACATGCAACAAAAGATCAAACAGTTGCAAGCTCAGTTGGGAGATCAAAAGGGTAAAAGTAAGGATACTCCATGTGTACCAAATACCCTTGATCCTTTGTCTCAGAAAATAGAGATTGAGAATGTGGAATTAGAGTTTCAGGTTTTGAATTATGCTAAAGAAAATGCTCACCTTAAGACCACATACAAGAACCTGTTTGACTCTATCTCTGTGACACGAACTCAAACCAAAACAATAATTGACTCTTTGCAAAACAAATTACACGACATGATCTATGAAAATGCTAAGCTAAGAGCCTAATTATTTGATAAGGTTTCTGAACAAAAGGACACAACCAAAGGTACGAGTGTGAATACTCAGTTTTGTAAGCAATCAATTTTGGGAAAACCACCTTCTTCTTCTAGATCAAAACTCTATGTTGTGACTCATTTTCCAAAATCTAAGGGTCTTCCCAAGATCGATGAGACACATGCTTTGTCAAAACCAGTCACTTCAAACTCTCACACCACAAGAATCAAAAGCTGTGAAAAATGATAATTTGATTACCCCATGAATGTTTAGGATTAATCCTTTTGAGCCTTCTAGGGAAGAAAAGTCTGTGCTTAACAAAGTTAGAGCAAACGTTAGGACAAATCCTATCACTGTTTCACAACATCATGTCATCACAGAGAAAGGAGTTAATTCTAACTTAAATGGTTTGTCTTCTATAGGAGTAGACAACACTGCTAAGAACCAAAGGCCACAGTCTAGGAGTAATACAAAGAATGATAGGGTCCTTTCTACGTTTAAGAGTAGTTGCATCAAGAATAAAGAAGTTGAAGTAGAAGAACACCCTAGGAATTTACTACTTTCTAAGAATAAGAAACATATGTTATCTGAATGTAATAACGTTAAGCTTGATATTTAGAATGATAAATCTGAAGTTGTTTGTGCTATGTGTAAGTAATGTTTAATTACTGCTAATCATGATGTATGTGTGCTTAATTATGTGAATGACATGAATTCTCATAGTAAGAAACAAAAGGCAAAAGTTCCAAATATTGCAAATCAAACAAAACTCAAGCCACAGGTCAAAAAACCTAAGAAAGTAGGGTCCAACAAAAGACTTGCTTCACCTAAGTCTAGTAAACCTAGATATTGCCTTAGGTGGTCACCAACTAGAAGAATTTTTAACCTTAAAGGAAAAATAATTGTAACCAACGAATCTAAGTGTCAATCTGACTGCTCAAATGATGATAATGCATGTACTTCTAACCCTCAGGAACCTACAATCAAACGGTTTCCAAATTCTACTTCTTTTCTTGGCAGGTTATCTAAATTTATTTATGGTGCGTCGACTCGGGTTGTTCCAAGCATATGACCAGGAATCTAAAGCTTCTCATCAATTTCGTCTAGAAGTTTTTTGGAAATGATCATATTGCTGCAATTCTAGGTTTTGGTGATCTTCAATGGGGAAATATATTGATCACCATGGTTTATTTTGTTGAGGGCTTGGGGCACAACTTGTTCTCGGTTGGGCAGTTTTGTGATTGCACAACCAACCTTTACACCATCAATCTCCATGAAATGGCCTCTGCTTCTCCAATTTGTCTCATGGCACGTGTTACTTCTACCAAGTCTTGGTTATGGCATCAACGTTTATGCCACCTTAACTTTGAAACCATAAATGACCTTGCCAGAAACGATCTCGTCACCGGTCTTCCAAAGTTTAAATATCATAAAGAACATATTTGTCCCTCATGTGAGCAAGGAAAAATCAAAAGGGCATCTCACCCACCCAAACCAGTTCTAAATTCAAAGCAGAGGTTACACCTTCTTCATATGGATTTGTGTGGTCTTATGAGAGTCGAAAGTATCAATGGAAAGCGGTATGTTCGGGTGATAGTGGATGACTATTCTCGTTACACGTGGGTTTACTTTCTTAGATTAAAGGATGAAGCACCAGAAGTAATTAAGACTTTCCTGAAGAAAATTCAAGTCCTTTTACAAGCTCCAGTCATTATTGTAAGAACCGACAATGTCACAGAATTCAAGAATCAAGTGCTTAAAGAATACTTTGATAGTGTTGGCATCTCTCACCAAGCATATTTTATCCGTACACCTCAACAAAATGGAGTAGTGGAATGAAGAAACCGCACGCTAGTAGAGGCTGCTAGAACAATGTTAATTTTTCTCGTATACCGTTATTCTTATGGGCTGAAGCGATTGCTACTGCGTGCTACACTCAAAACCGCTCCATCATTCACCGTCGATTTGACAAAACACCATACGAGCTTATTAATGGCAGAAAACCATATATCTCCTTTCTTCATGTATTCGGGGCTCTCTGTTATCCCAAGAATGATTGTGAAGACATTGGGAAACTTGGTGCAAAAGGTGACATTGTCTTTTTCATTGGTTATTCTGCTAATTCCTGTGCTTACTGAGTTTACAACCGAAGGACAAAGAAAATCATAGAGACAATGAATGTGTTATTTGATGAGCTTTCAGTATTGGCTTTTGAACAAAATCAGTTTAAAACCCGAGCTTCAAAGCATGACTTTTGGACAAATGAGTTCAGGACTCGATCTTACTTATACTCTGTCAACAATAACAACTTAACAACCAACTGAACGTGAATTGGATTTATTGTTCGAAGCTATGTATGATGATTACATTGGTGGTCAACCGTCATCTGCTCCAAGAACTACTCTGGCTGCTCAAGCACCTCATGTTCTTCAGACTCCAACTACATCTACAACAATAGCAGACACCGCACCGACACCAACAAATTCATCCTCTCAAGCTACAAATTTTCCAAACACTTCATAAGATGTTGACGAGCTTGAAACACAACAACAACATGTTCAGCAACAAAATAATCAAGCTCCACTCCTACCCAAAATAGTTGCTGATAATGTTCTAAATGCTATGTTTGATGGGAATAAGTCTGTTAACCCTTTTGCTACTCCATCGACAAGTGCTGATGAATCATCATACAATATGTGGATCCATAGAACATGCATACGCTTTACCAACCATACCCTCATGATTATCAGTGGACTAAGGATCACCTTCTTGAACACTTGACAAGGAATCAACTCCGATCAGATGGTGACATGTTCATGTATGCATTAATGGTAAGTACTATGAAACCCAAGAATGTCAAAGAGGCTATGACCGACCCTGCATAGATTAAATAAATGCAAGAAGAGATCCTTCATTTTAAAATGCTTGATGTATGGGTGTTAGTTCATGCCCCAGATAACATAAAACCCCTTACTTTGAAATGGTTATTCAAAAACAAGCATGATGAAGAGAACACGGTCATCTGAAACAAGACTCATCTGGTTGTGAGAGGGTACCACCAAGAGGAAGGAATAGATTTCGAAGAATCCTTCGCTCTGTTTGCTAGAGTGGAAGCTATCCAGATATTTTTTGCATATGCTGCACACAAATCGTTAACTGTGTTTCAAATGGACGTGAAAACTGCTTTCTTGAATGGTGCGTTAAAAGAAGACGTGTACGTGTGTCAACCTGAAGGTTTCATCGATGCTGATTACTCCACACTATGGCATAGGAGATTAGGTCACGCTAATATGCAATTAATTCAATCATTAGCATCTAAAAAATTAGTTAGAAACCTACCCAAACTAAAATACGACCGACATTTTTGTGATGCTTGCAAAATTGGAAAACAAGCTCATATACAAGTCACAAGGCCTAAAATATAGTTTCAACAACTAGATGCCTAGAACTACTTAACATGGAATTGGTTGGGTAGGCCCTTGCTTCCGCCATACGGAAGCTAATGAGGAAATCGTTATCATCCTTTAGTAATCGTAGATGACTATTCTCGATTCACATGGACTAAGATTTTAGCATATGAAAACCGAGGCCCTTCGAAAAATTCAAAGTATTTAGCCAAAATGATCCAAAACTAAATTAGGAAGTCTCATTGTATCAATAAGAACGGAAACAAGGTCGGGAATTGAGAGATAATGAAGTACAATTCAGAAACTAAAATTGTGAATTAAAATAGGATATCTCATAATATTTTTTCCGACCTCCTCGTACTTCACTATCAAATGAGGGGTAGTAGAAGGAAAAATCGCACTCTACAAAGAAATGAGTAGAACCATGTTAAACGAACATTCCATTACCCAAAAAATTTTGGTGTAATGCGTTGATACATTAACTATATAATTAATAGAGTATCCATAGACGTATTTTAGGAAAAACTCATACGAGTTGTTAAGAGGTAGGATACCAAACCTTAACTATTTTAAGAGTATTCCGGAAGTAAATGTTTTGTTCTTAATACAAATGATAACCTCACCAAGTTTTTGACCCTAAGTCATACTAAGGTGTTTCCTATAAATTCAAAAATAGTAAAGGCTTACATAATACTTAACAAAAAAAAAAAAACAAACAATGAAAGTTGAAGAGTCGATGATGTAACATTTGATGAAACTCCTCCCCCACCTAAAACAACACCTTAGAAGATGATGAGCTAGTCGAAGAAGAAGCTATTGAGGTTAGTAAAACAAAACCCATAGGCAATAATCTTGAAGACATTTCCAATAGACAATATCAATTGTAATATTAAAGAATCCTAAAACTCATCCCCTAGAAAACATTATTGGTAATCTAAATCAAAGAACGTGTGTTAGGGGGGGGGGGGGGGGGGGGGGGGGTCGAGAAGCCAAGCGCGCGAGCGCGTGCGCGATTTTTCTTTTGGCTATTGCGATTTCGACAACAGCGGAGGCGCGGTCCGAGCGAGATGCGAGCGTAATGAGGCATTAAAAGATAAAAATTGGGTAATGGCCATGCAAGAGGAACTAAACCAATTTAAAACAAATGATGTTTGGGAACTAGTCCCAAATCCTATGGATATGACCATTATAGGAACAAAATGGGTATATAGAAATAAACTCGATGAAAATGGCGTCGTAACTAGAAACAAAGCGAGGTTAGTCGCCCAAGGATATAATCAACAAGAAGGAATTGATTACGATGAAACATATGCACCCGTAGATAGACTAGAGTCCATAAAAATACTTTTAGCTTGCTTGCGCACTAGACTTTAAGTTATACCAAATGGATGTGAAGAGTGCATTCCTTAACGGTTTTATCAATGAGGAGTAGAAATCCTTAAAACGTATGGAATGGAAACTTGTGATCTCGTTGGTACTCTAATGGGGATCAAAGATAAGCTTGACCTAGATTAAAATGGGACTCTAGTCGATGCAATGAAATATCGTAGCATGATTGGTGCCCTAATGTATATTACGTCAAGTAGACCAGACATTGTACATGCTACTTGTTTATGTGATCGGTACCAGGCTAAGCCAACCGAGAAGCACCTCAAAGAGGTTAAAAAGATCTTTTGTTATCTCTGGGGAACCATCAATATGGGTCTCTGGTATACGAAAGATTCTGGTTTTGAACTAACCGGATTTTCAAATGCTGATTATGCGGGATGTAAAGACACCTTTAAGAGTACTTCCGGTGGAGCTTAATTCTTAGGTTAAAATTTGGTTAGTTGGTCCTCAAAGTAACAAAACTGGACGGCGATGTCTACCGCGGAAGCAGAATATATGTCTCTATCCACTTGCTGTGCCCAAGTCATTTGGATGCGGACACAGTTAAAGGATTATGGCTATCACTTCAACAAGATTCTAATCTATTATGATTCAAAATCAGCCATAGCCATATCCTGAAACCCGGTCCAACACTCGAAAACAAAATTAGTTATAGGGAAATCCTAAAATTAAATCTATACTAAAATACGGGGAACAGAATCAGGTATCGGGAAACCTAAATACTAAAAATTAAGAAAATAAATGCTAAATTAAATTAAAAATCAAAATTAAATTCTAATTAAGTTAATTTGAAAAATAAAAAAAACTAGAATAAAAACGGAGGTCGTTTGAATGTAAAACGAAAAGAAACGGTAAAACGCACCGGGTAAAACGGGTCTAAGACTGAATTTTATGAAAAATAAAGCCTACACTAAATTTTATATTTTTCCTAGACACTAAATGACAAAAGAAAATTTTATAAAAAAGAAAAATATTTTTTTATTAATTTTCTGATTTTTTATGAATTTTTAAAGATTAATTACTAATTAAAACTAAGAAAATAGAAAAAGACAAAAAATAACAGTTATAAAAATTCTGAAAAAATAAAACTAAATAAAGAAAAATCTAACAATTCTAAAAATATAAAAATGCCCAAATTTTACTGAATAAATTAAAAGTAATTAAACTAATTAAAATTAAACCTAATTTATATTAATTAAATTAAATAAACTAACAGCTGTCAATTATAGGGACTAACAGTGAAAGGACTGCAAGGACTAACGAGGTAACAACATACTAACAAGGGGAACTAACATTGTTAACTATAAAAGAGAAATTTACACTAATGGTCCCTGAGTTGGACCCCGATTACAAAGCAAGTCCAAACAGCTTATTATCAAAAAGCTATAAAAGCAAAGTTGTTGAAGGGCTTGAGCTTATCATTTTCTACAAAAGGGACAAGTGCTGAATCTAACTTAATAAGCTAGAAAAGTGAGCTTTTTGGACTGCAGAAGCTTATTAAGCTTATGAGCTTATTTTTCTTTCTTATTGGGATTTAAGCTGCCAAATAAGCTACAACTATGGGGGACAGTTAATAAGGCTAAGGGGAGTCCTAAATATAAGCTAAGGAAATCTAATAAGCCCTAAAATAAGCTGAAATCTTAAATAGCTATATTGACAGATTATTATAAAAACAGAAAAATGGATACTTAAGGCCTAAATTAAGCTAACCTAGAAAGGGAGATAAGCTATAAGATTTTGGGGACTTATAGGGTATCTATTAAGCTACATTAAAAAGCAATAAAATCCTAGAGCTTAGTTATGAAATAAGCTAGAAAAGTGGGGTGAATTTAGGTGCTCAGCACCAGGGGAGGCAAGGCAGTGGACAAGGGGTCCTTTTTAAGCTTATGCAATAAGCTCTAAAGGGCTTTTTAGCCAAATCCAAGCACAAACAGATTTATAAGGGATATAATGAAACTTATTTCCAAAGTTTGAGTTATTAATGAGGACTTAAACCTGCTGATATTAGGTGTTGAAATTGGGGGCTTACAAAGAAATGGGGTTTAGGTTCATTGACTTTTACTTGGTGAGATTAAAAGACAGAACAAGTGGCTTTTGAAAAGAGCTAGAAACAACCACAACAAGCACAACAATAGTGTGCTTAAGCTGCATAAGCAGCTGGAGTGGTTTAGCTCACTTTTGCTTATTGGAAATTGACAGAAAGCAAAGGGGACTCAAAAACGGATTTTGACACTAAAAGTTGTGATTTAAACTGCCTAATAAACCCCACACACTCAGCCAAAGTTGGCTGAGTGTTTGTCCTAATTTAAACATTTCCTCCACTATAAATACATCCTCATTCATCATCATCACAATCATCCCCACCAATGACATCTCCTAACAAACCCACATCCAAACCATCAAGGGTTGCCAAAATGAGTGTGAAACCCATTTGGAGGAAGAAACCAAACCTTTGCAACACATCAAATGCGCTTAATACAACTTCACCAATACCAAAACCACTCACTCCTCATCATGAACCATCTTAAGAAAACAATCACCCTAATTAAGCATTACCAAATCCTTACATTAAGGACACTCCCACATCACCACAAGTTGTCTCACATCCTCTACTTCCCATCTCACCCATCAACTCACATATTGCCAAGCTCCACCTCAAAGTAACAACCAAACTCAACACACACCACCTTTATCTCTAAGTAGAGAAAG
>BQNB010051984.1:0-40706 GCA_026074375.1 Tanacetum coccineum
TCCGGAATGTAGTGGCACGGAGGACTTTGATGGCTGAAAAGATGAAATGTGGTTATAGTTAAGGTTTTGACCTTGTTCTCTATAACCATGGCGCTGAAACCAATCTGTAATACCCCCATTTTTACAATATAGCAGCGGAAGCTATTCTGGGGTATTACTTCATGGATACAACAATCATAATCATAGAAAACGACCCAAAAGAGACGTTTATTCAAAAGATATGTTATCATTCATTTCAAATCAGAGTTTTACAAAGGCAGGTCCCAAAATCTAGTTACATACAATGTGAATGATAACAAGTTTACCCATCTTCGAGTCCATGCCACTCCGTGCCGCAACTTGCTCAATTACCTGAGATAAACATGCTAAAAAGTCAACACAAAGGTTGAGTGAAATTCATAGGTTTGAATAACAGTTTGAATACAAGTCATAGTGTAATAATTATAACACCATGTGTTTTCAAGTCATTGACGACGCCGATAAATCCACAATGTATCTTTTGTATTGTACGCGTTTGCTTTAAATCTTAAATGTTAAGCTAAATCGCGTAAGCTAAAAATTAGCGTTCAATGTAAACGGGCATCAAACAATTAAATGTTTACATCATTCAAGGGTTATATAATTATTTTGAGGATAATTATTAACTTTGTTCATTTTATTTTTATCGGATACGTAAAGTGTATACGTTTCGCGATAAATTGCGTTTAGGCACTCCCGGAACCACAAAAACTTTTCTACGCTTCAACAAATACCCACATTTATACCCAATACATAAAATTTACTCAAATATATCATGTATAGCTCAATTATGCCGAAATTATTACAATGGATACAAATTTATACAAGAAATATAAGGAAAACTCTTCCATTTGGTCAAATGAACACCATGCTTCATTAATGCCACACCATGCCTTGTTTCTTTGACCTAGAGACCATTCCTAAGACCATGACCCATCCCTAAGACCATAATTTTCCCTTTACTAGATCAACTCCATATATACAATGTATACATAAAAAGAGATAGCACAGACATGCTTTAGCACTTAGTAAAAATCAAACAAAAACCCACTTTGAGTCCCTAGAGCTCACGCTCAAAACCAAGCACCAACCAACCCATACAAAATTTCTAAAACCCATACACACTTATACACATCTATCCTAAGACATTCTAAGGTGTTTCCAACCATTGAATCACTATTTCCAAGTATTACGCAAGAAAAAGAAAGTTAGGGTTTTTATTAAGTAAACAAGGGTTTTCTTAAGTGCAAGCGTGGGTTTGAGTCTAAACACGTTATCTTCATTTCTCATCTCATAACATAATCCCTAAGGCTTCTAATTCCTTTATACTTTTATTATCATTATTTTATGTGTTCTATGTTATATAAGTCTGAGAAAAAAAAAACAAAAAAAAAATCACCACTAAGGACTATTTAAAATATGTAAAAGAGTTAACACTTATGTTTATGAATTTACACACTATTATTAAGACATATGGTATATATATCATGAAAGAATGGATCTATAAGTAATGATTAACATTTTGTATAAGTAATCAAACATGTTTAGATTAAATTAGGTTAATAAAGTAATAAAAACATAACTTTTTATAAATCAATACACTTGGATAATAAAAATGTTTTTTAATTTCCCGTGTTCCAGACAAAGGTGAGCATAAAATACTAAAAATACAGACATCATGACGATTACAACTGATAAGAAAACTCGAAAATACCATTTTACAACGAAAAGATACGTTAATTACGATTTTACAACAAAAATACTTTTATAGAAACTATTGTTTTTATAAAAACACTATTCATACAGCAACTTCAGTTTTTAAAAATCAAAAATATGAATATAACTTTTTAAATACGAAGAACGTACTCGACAAGAATCGCTAAAAACGGAACTATAATGAAATAAACTACGACATTTCGATAATTAAAATTTAAAATAATTTATAAACAGAACAGTAAAATACTATTTCATCAGCGGACCCACTTTGTAAAATATAATAAATTCTTTTAATAATTGGAGATGTATCGTAAGGAATCACTAAAATCGGATTAATAACGAATAAGTTATTACGATTACTAGTTTACGCTAATTAAAACCTAACGACTAACTAGCGTCCCTGAACAGCAAAACATCTATTCAACGTAGAATAACAAAACTTAAAATTAAATATTTATCACTCATCTTACTACAAGACCTGGGCATAAAAACGCCAAAACCGGCTAAAACGCAAAAGATATGCTCGGTTTTTACTAAAACGGAAATATATAACGTTTAAACTTATTAAACCCCATTTTACCAAAACATTATTGGTGGGATTGAGGCTTATATGAATATTAAGTTGTGGTTATCGAAGTACTAGTATTACTAGGAGTTTTCATAATGATGCCTCTTCGGAAGGCGTATCGACGAGTTTGTTGGATTTACGATTTAAAGTGTACCTAACTCCTGCGAACGACATGTCTGACGCTCTATAATTTATGATAGCCCGAAATGATTTACATGTAACAACTATAAGATTATATTATAAGTACTTCCGTTACTTATACGACCTAAGATAAATTTAGGTTCAATCGATCTTTTACGTGACGCTTTCTCTGCGATATTTTGATTATCAAAACTCAAGGTGAGTCATAGCCCCACTGTTTTACATGATTTGTTTTATAAGTTTTTGGGTGAGAAATGCTTGTTTGCAAATGCATTTACATGGTTGATTACAAATTGGTTTACATACTCACTTATATATCTCGTGATGAGATACAATACTTGGTTTAATTTTTGGACGTAAACACATACTTGACTTATAAGAAATTACGGAGTACTTAGTTTCATGAATGTTGAACATCACTTGGAGGGTGAGCGCGAATGTTATAAAATAGATCTATTGGGGATTGACAACCCCCGTTCGGGTGATTAACTCTCACTAGTTTTGACGAGATCGAACTAACGAACGTTATATCATGTCGGATTACGACTGGATTGGTGTCTACAGGGCCAACAAGAATACTAATAAATTTTTACCGAGATCTTGAATAAAGAGCATACTATAAGTCTACGTCGCAGTCCCATGAACTTTAGAGGTAAATCGGTAATCATATCTCTTCCATACTTTGAAACTAATTGGGATATTGTGCCTCATTATAATATCTACTTAAAACAGTATTTGTGATAATGAGCTCATTATAATATCTGACTATGAAGCATTTTTAGATATTGTGTTTCATTATAATATCCTACTTGATAACATTTTGAGATATCATGTTCATTACAATATATACTTGAAACTTTTAGGATTTTATATAAGGAAACCCCTAAATATGTCGTATTATGTGTTTGCAAGATCTTGTATGGCGAACACTTTAACACAGTAGACCTATATACTATAGTTTTAGGGATTTACAATTAACATGACGAAAACCTATAACTCACCAACTTATTAGACCCCTTTTAAGCATGTTTTTCTACACACATGTGAAATAGATGCATGACCTATTTGAGGAAAATGGGAGTATCTACACTTTCAAGAATACTTTCAAACGACACTTAGAGGTTGTTCTCTCATGACTTATGCAATGGTATTAGAGTAACGCACCCGGAAACACATATTACCGCTGCAGACCCCCCCCCCCCCCCCAATTTTAGGGGTGTTACAGATTGAGTAAATCAAAGCCAAGTTAACGAGAACTAGTTGCGTATCTTACCTAGACTATGACCACATTCAACGAATAACATTTTCAAAATTAATTTACGGGACAGTACATGATATACAATAAAAAACAAAAAACCAATGCAATAAATGATAACTATATGAAGTTAGATAAATTAAAAGGTTACGAGTATTGTCCATCGTCGAGGTAAATTATTACTAGTCGAGACGTATAACAATCCATGACTGAATCCAAGACAGTTCTTGGTTTGATGATTGCGAAAATTGAGCCATGACAGGATGTTAACACAACCGAGGAGTGCTTCGATAAATTCCCTCGAGGATGGTTAGGACTCGTGAGGCATTATGTGAAACAATTACGCGTAATTATAGTGGTAAGACCACTATAGGAATATTTGTCTGATATGTGCAGACACACTACTTGTTTACTTGCGAACGTGACTTAAGTATATATATATAGTTATAAATATATATACTTACCATACCTTGTGTATTCTACAATTATTTATATAAGGGTGATTTATATAAATACTAGAGCATTCCTTTAGGCAAGGTAGTACTATAAGCTCATAGTTTCTAAATGATACCTAAACATTAAGTTATCAAATATGATATCTTACCATCAACCATTTATGCCATGAGCGCACATTCATATTGACCATACATCACTTCACAACACTCTATTTCGGAGCATGACTTTTGAGAATTAAACTAATCTCACATTTTTGGGATTTTGAAGGAAATGGCACCAAAAAGAGCCACAAGGTCAACACCAGTTTAACAGCAAATCTACCACCACAACTGTCCACCAATGCCCTACTTCATGGCAATGATTGACCAAGGTGTTACTGCTGCACTGACAGCACGTGATGCAAACAGGAATGGCGATGACAGCCATACTTCGGGAACAGGTGCCAGAAGGACTGGAAACCGTTACACAAAATGCACTTGACCAAAACTCATGAAGTGGCCAACCACCTTATTTTCAAAGGCACTGAGGGAGTGGTCGAACTAACCCAATGGTTTGAAAGGATGGAGACTGTATTCCGCATAAGCAACTGCTCTGTGGAAAATCAGATCAAGTTCTCCACTTGTACTCTTTTGGCAGGAGCTCTGACGTGGTGGAATTCCCACGTTAGAATTGTTGGTCATGATGTTGCGTATGCAATGACTTGGATAGATCTGAGAAAGAAAATGACTGACAAGTACTGTCCGAGGAACGAGATAAAGAAGCTCGAGACTGAGTTGTGGAATTTGAAAGTAAAAGGTACCGATGTGACAGGGTACAACCAACGTTTCCAGGAACTAGCACTGTTGTGTGTTAGAATGTTTCCTGAGGAGTCTGACAAGGTTGAAAGGTATTCGGTGGTTTGCCCGATATGATTACAGGAAGGTTTGTGGCTCAAAACCAAAAACCATGCAGGAAGCTACTGAAATGGCAACAGAGTTGATGGATAAGAAAATCAGCACTTTTGCTGAACGTCAAGCTGAGAACAAAAGGAAACTTGACAACAACCACCAAGCTCAACAACAACTTCCCAAGAGGCAGAATGTGGTCCAAGCTTACGCCGTTGTGACTGGTGAAAGAAAAGAGTATGCTGGAACTCTATGCACTGTAAAATGCGCAAACTGCAAGAGGGTCGGTCATTTGACCCGAGACTGTTGGAGTTCTGCTGCTACTAATAATCAAAGAACCCTCACTTGTTATGAATGTGGGAACCAAGGGCACTACAAGAGTGATTGCCCAAAATTAAAGAACCGAAACCATGGAAACCAAGCTGAAGGTACTGGAACACATGGAATGGTGCTTGCCTTAGGAGGAGGAGAAACCGATCAAGACCCTAACAACATTGAAGACGAGATCGAAGCTTAAAAGAGAAAGTTGTCTCGCTTTGCCTAATAAATCCTAAGTTGGAACTATCTTAGACTTTACCTCCTTAGGAGTCCTCGTTGTATTTCTCTTAAATTTCCGTTGTACGAACAATTTCAAATTACCTATCAAATCAATGTGTTGTGAAAATTTCGTCAACCTTACTTTAACTTTCTACTTTGAAAGTCAAATTATAACACTATTTTGACGAAAATGAGCATCGCATCGTTAGCCCTCAAATATACATAGCCTGATCAACTATGTATAATTCAGGAAGGACCATGCCATGCTGAGAGTAGTCACCTTAAAACTGCTCGTCGAGAAAACAATTTTCTATTTATATCAAGTTTTGTGTACGTATTCATAAAACATATCTATCACGAGGAACCAAACTAATAATCCTGATAACTAAGTAAACTCTTACACCATCTTACACTGAAGTCGACATCAAATCCTAAGCCAAGAAGCCGAGACACATCACTAGTCGCCTAGGACAATCCACTATTAAACTTACTCGCTAAAGGAGTTACGCCGATGTGAGACGTAAGCTAGTAGAATTTCAAGTTGTCCACCGAGTTATGCTTAAGGTATCACCTTAGAAAGGAGAAGTACGCTTTGGCAAACGGGGGAAGCTAAACCCCAGGTATGTTAGACCATCCAAGGTGATGGAAAAGGTTGGATCCGTTGCTTACAAAGCTTGAGTTTCCTCAAGAGCTGAGCAAGGTTCACAATACATTTCACGTATCCAACTTGAAGAAGTGCTATGCCAACGAACCGTTAGCCGTTCCGTTAGATAGACTTCATTTTGATGACAAGCTTCATTTTGTCGAGGAACCGATAGAAATCATAGACCGTGAAGTTAAACGGTTGAAGCGAAGTCGGATCCCATTAGTCAAAGTTCGATGGAACTCCAAGAGAGGTCCTGAGTTCACATGGGAACGTGAAGACCAATTCAAGAAGAAATACCCACACCTCTTCACCAAGACCGCATCGTCGTCAAGTGCTGCATCGTGAGCCTTGAGGACAAGGCTCGTTTAACGGGGGAAGTCTATAACACCCTGTGTTTTCAAGTCATTGACGACATCAATAAATTCACAATGTACCTTTTTGAATTGTACGTGTTTGCTTGAAATCATAAATATTAAGCTAAATCGCGTAAGCTAAAAATTAGCGTTCAATGTAAACGGGCATCAAACAATTAAATGTTTACATCAAGCAAGGGTTATATAATTATTTTGAGGATAATTATTAACTTTGTTCATTTTATTTTTATCGGATACGTAAAGTGTATACGTTTCGCGATAAATTGCGTTTAGGCACTCCCGGAACCACCAAAACTTTTCTACGCTTCAACAAATACCCACTTTTATACCCAATACATAAAAGTTGCAAAAATATATCATATATATCCTATCTATGCCGAATTTATGGTCAATGGTACAAAGAAATACTAGAAACTCTTCCATTTGGTCAAAACAACAACATACTTCTTTAATGTACACCATACTTCATCATTTCCTAGCCATACCTTGCTTACTTTGACTCATAAGCCCATCCCTAAGACCTAAAGACCATCCCTTGCACCATACCTTGTCCTTTGACTAGATTTACTCTTTATATACATGTATACATAAGAGATATAGCTCATATACATAAACACTTAACTAGAAAATCAAGCAAACCCTCCCTTTTCCTCTCTATTACTCACGGCACCAAGCATTACCCTAACCAAACCCATACAAAATTTTCTACAACCCATACACTCCTATACACATCCATTCTAAGTTATTCTAAGGTGATCCCAAGCATTGGCTAAGCTTTTCCAAGTATTACTTAAGAAAAAGGAAGCTAGGGTTTTGTTAAGAAAACAAGGGTTATTATTTGTGCAAGCTTTGGTTTTGTGGCTAAACAAGGGTTTAGCACTAGCTTATCATCATCATCATACCTCATAAGGTTTACTTGAACTCTTTATGTTCTTATAATTTTCATTTTTATGCATATATGTTGTTCTATATAGAAAAATCACCATTTAGGACTTTTGAACATGTAAAATGAATTTTTACTTATGATTATGCTTTGGTACACTTTTTCATATGATATTAGGTTGGTAATATCATGATATAATGGGGTTATAAGTGTTGTAACATGTTGGTTAAGAATAAACATGTATATGTACAAATTAGGGTTTTTAGGGTTTATTTAAAAAGCTACAAGTAAAAGTGTTATAAATAACTTACTAATCTTGTTAATATTATTATCATGGACTTATGTGGACAATATATGGACTATGGACAATATTATATGTATCACTTATAATACATATGGTATATGAGACTTGTGGTAAGTTACAAAAGTGAAAGTACATAAAATAAACTTTAAATAAAAGTATAAGTATGGATTCTTAAGGGGCTGTTTATATTTCGAATTTCAAACAGTGGATTTGACATTATATAAAAATAATACGTCTCACGACGATTCCAAAAAGCTAAGAAACTTGAAAAACCAATCAATTTTTTTTAAAAATAATAAACGAAAAGTTACTGGTTAATAAAAAACAAGTTTATACAATTAAAATATACGGTTTTATAAAAGATATTTTTATATACAATTTTATAAAATTATTATTAAAACAGCAAGTTTGGTATTTTTAACAAATTATACATATTTTTAGGATTCCAAAATGATAAGAATCGTAATTTTTCAATTAATAACGAATGAGTTATGAATTTCGCGATGGTTTACGACATTTTATTACTTTTATAAAACTTATTTTTTATAAAACGTTACTGTTCATGACAGAAGTGAATTATTTTTGTAAACCTCATAAAATAAGTATAACTTTCAATTACGAGAAGTGCTCGAAATATCACTAAATAACGGAAGCTATAACGAATTAAAATTCGATGTTTACGGGTTTTACGATAACTAAAACTATAAAAATAACTTTAATACTGTTGTGAACAGTAGAAGTTACTGATTCATCAGAGGGTCAAAATTATGAAAATGTTTAAATTATTATAATCATTTAATACGAAAGCAAACGAATTGTTTTCGTGGGCATAAGAAAACGTCAAAATCGGGGCTTAAACGCCTTAAAAGTTATCGCAAGTTTTACTACAACGGTAATTATAAACGTTTTAACTTATTAAACGCAATTTTTCTAAAACAATTATATGGTGATTGAACTATATATACCTATATGTGGTTATCAAAGTACTATATTACTAGGGAGTTTCATAATGAGGCCTCTTCGGGGTAGCGTATCGACGAGTTGTTGGATTTACGATTTAAAGTGTCCTAGCTCCTCATACGTTCACTACATGACCTCTTAAATTATGATAGCCCGAACGATAGTATGATGTAACTAACATAGACCTGTATATGATGTTAGTTAATCAAAGTGATTGGTACTTATACGACCTTAATTTAAATAGGTTGCATCTGACGATTTGCGTGGCGCATTATCTGTGATATTCTTGTTATTCGCTCACTAAAGGTGAGTTCATAGCCCCACATTTTACATGGTTTGTTTTATAAGTTTTAGGGTGAGAACATGCTTGTTTACGAATGCATTTATATGGTTGATAACAAATTGGTTTACACACTCTTTTATATATCTCACGATGAGATACACTACTTGGTTTACGTTTTGGACGTAAACACATACTTGACTTTTACTCGAATGATTACGGATTAGCTTAAGTGGAGTGGACTGTTTAATTAATGGAGGGTAAGCTGCGAGTGGTTATGAGATAGATCTATTAGGGGTTTGGACTACTCCCGTTGGGTGATATTAGCTATCACTAGTTCGAGATCCAACACTAACCAATACGTGTTAACATTGTCGTGAGCACAAAACACAACATACTACATGAATCTAAAGCTTTCGGTGCTTGAATAAAGTGGCATACTTATAATGAGTCTACGTAGCAGTTCCATGAACTTAAAGTAATCGTAATCATTATTTTATACACACATGAATCTTTACATTGCCGTGAATATAGTGGCAATATATACTTGAAACATTTTGAGATATTGTGCTCATTACAATATATACTTGAAACTTGTTGTGATAATTATATTGTGCTTCATTACAATATATACTTGAAACTTTTTGGGATTTTATATAAGGAAACCTATATATGTAGGTTTATGCGTTGCAAGTCTTGTATGGGCGAAACTTGTAACACGGTAAACTTATATATATAGTTTTGGGATTTACAATTATATTTACGAAAACCTATGAACTCACCAACTTTATGTTGACCCTTTTAAGCATGTTTTTCTCAGGTAAAATAGATGCTTGGCCTATTTGAGGAACATTGGAGTCCAAACTTTTCAAGAATACTTTTCAAACGACACTTAGAGGTCGTTCTCTCCTGACTGGTGCAATGGTACTATGAAGTAACGCTCCCGGAAACATATTCCGCTGCGACCCATTTTTGGGGGTCTTGTTTAAGATTCTCTCAGGATGTATTTCTCAATGAAATCTATGTGACGGATCATTGAATTCGTTTAGTACTTCACTTAGATTAGGTTTACGTAATTCGGGTTATGTGTTTCGGTTTCTCACTAAGTTCCAATAGATCAGTTCCAAAGATTTCAATAAATAGGTTGAACAAAAAACTTGATAGATCGGTTCCACACCAAGCCAACAAGTACTATCGTCCTTGTCTTTGTCTTCTTCAAAAACCAACAAAAAACCCAACGTCCTTGTTTCCTTCAAACCATTTACAAATAAAAGGATAAGCTCAACCTAAAAAGCTAAAAAGAACTTGAAATAAGCTCCTTTGACATGAAATAAGCTCGTGACAAATAGGCTCTAGATATATATAGTTTTTGAAGACAAGTTAGCTAGAAAATAAATAGTAGATATGCTCTTTTAAATGAAGTAGTCATAACTCGAATAAAAATAAGCAAAAAAAAAAATAAAATGAAAGAAAATAAGCTACTGAAAAAGATGATAAGCTTGTAGATAAGCTTAAAATACTCATACGTTTTTTTCAAACAAAAAAACTATATTGTATTCAAATCAAATGCACCCTACTGTTTGAAACTAACGTGTGACATATATTGAAAAACGGCCCAAACTAAGATTATTGAACAGTAAGCCCAAATAGATTTGATACAAAGCTTGTGAATTTTGTTAAACAAAGAATTTGTGATATATGTTAATAAGCACGAAAAGAAAAGAAAAGAAAGAAAAAAAATGAGCACATTAAACCGAACCAATAAGCTCAAATATGCCACAATGAAACCACTAAACCCACCCGTGGCGAGTGATACCAAATGTTATCCCAAAACATAACCCATATCACACCAATAAGCCATACCAATAAGCAATAAGCTAGAAAAATAGAGAGAGAAACAAGAGAGAAAGATTATATTAGAGAGAAGTTTGGTGAGTTACAAATAAAAGCAAAATGCAACCAACACCCTCTTCGTGTGTGAAGAGGGTCCTATTTATACCCTATGCCTTCACTTAAGGTGCATGGGCTTCTTCTTGGGCCAGGCTTGGTTTAACTTGGGCTTTGAGCCTGAAACACGGACAATATTAGATTACAATCCAAGCCTATTGAACCCGACTAGCCTATTACTTAACAAGACTAATTACGACTAATAAGACCGATAACATTCTTGTTTGACTTATATGAAATTAAACCTAACATGATTTGCTAGATAAGAGGCACTAGGATTAACCCATGTTTTAAACCTGTAACTGTTATTAAGGTCACACATATCATATAACTATCCCACACCCTTGCAATGCACTCATTTTTATTGCAGGATACCCCTAGTCCAACCCTCCGAGCCTATCCTTTTTCATAGTTCTCGTAATTTTCTGGTTAAGCCGGACTATTAATGAAGAGTGTTGTTAACCCTTAAACCAATCGTTACACCCAAATCGATTTAGCCTACATTTTATGTACTCACCTTTAGTACATTATTGTTGTAACCCAAGTTAATTATTTGAGTACACGATTGGTAACTCCTTATCCTTGTAAATACTATTTTGGGACGATTAGGAGTCATTGTAGTATTCATCTTATGAAGGATTGGGGAAGAAGTAATTTGTTACCCCCAATAGAGCTCAATAAGCTCCATGTTATTTTGATCCACCTCAAATTGGGTTATTAGTTAGATTGTAAATAATCAAGTATGTAAAAGTTCAAGTGTAGAGGTGTATCTATAAACCCTCATGATGTATTATATGTTTAAGCAATGGCAAGGCAAAATTGTACAAAAAATATATATATAAAAAAAGTAAAAAAAATGTGTGGCTGCCATTTACCTATGTTTATGTTTATATTAAAGTCGAGAAAAGAAAAAGAAAGAGACCAGTGTAGAGTTTTGTAGAGTTTTGTATATTTTATCCAAGTCTTTGGCTTAGCAACTAAACCAACATGTATCCCTTCTACTCCAAATTCACCCAAAAGTCACCACCCAAATGTATCCCATTCGTTTCCATTTCCATTAATGTGGGTGCTAGTATATACTTTCCGTGCTTTTAATTACGAGGTCTAGAAGGTTGTGTTGTAAAATACTTTTAAAGAGTAGGTTAAATGACCCTCATATTGTTATTGTCTAGGTAGAAAAACCCATTTACTTGAGGACAAGCAAATCTCAAGTGTAGGGGAATTTGAGATGGTGTCAATTTTATACCACTATTTCAGAGATCATTAACCTCTAAATCATGCAAATATGCCCAGATTATGTGCTTAATCACTTGTTTTTAGATTTTTAGCACTTGGATGCCTTTTGGAGGAAATACACGTGACTTGGGCTCATTTGGAGAAGAAACAAACAAGATTACGGACCTACACCAAATCTCATGTTGACTTTTGCAAACAGTGGCTGGAGACGGCATCACAAGCATAAAGCGACGCCGTCGTGATCAATCTAGTGACGGCGTCAGGATTATGGCGACGGCGTCATGACGTGGGCGACTTAAAGAGGATCTAGAATCGTCTACGTGGCGACGGCGTCAGGAGCGCCATAGGCGACCCGCACATAGACAAACTCTATAATATATAAATCTGGTTTTTTTTTTTGGGGGTTTTAGTGTTGTTAATTTGGGATAATTTTATATAACCATAGGGAGACGAACCCTAGTCGTTTTAGGAGCTTTATAGGTCGTTTTTAGGGCCTCAAAACCCTATTGTACTACCTTGAATCCATGTTTTAATCAAGTAAGGTTATTATCTTTATTCATTCAATATGTCTATGTGTTGTTTGATTAATTTTCTCTTGTGTTATTTATAAATGTGGGCTAAACCATCCTTTGTATTTATCTATGATTGCATGAAACTTAGGTTGTAGATCCTTTTGATGTTGCTTCTTGTTGATGAATGTGTGTGTTAGGCTTTAGAAAATCAGCCTTTGTCTGTATCGCTATTGATATGTCTAGGAAACGCGAGTTATCGTGTAGAATGGATACCTCTGGTAACAGTGCTTAATACTTCCTTACCACTATATGGTTTGATCCTCTTAAGTTATTACGCACGCATTTATTTACTCTTAGGGGCCTTGTAAATAGTCTTCATACTACATTACTTGTGGTGCCTTAACAGCATAGTAAATAGTCGGCTGGGTTCATGTAATCCTTCATGACCTAGGAAATACTTAATAAGATCATCACAAGTGTGAAGCAACGAATCTAGGAGAAAGCAATCTGAGGAGTTATGCGTGATTTTGTAAATTACATTTACATATCATAAAAGTTATTACAGGAGATTAGATCATTAATTAGTTTAAGTTATTGTTATAACAAACTAATCTCTCAAACCATAGATTTACCTGCTTTCTATTAAATATAAAAACATAAAAATAATCTTCTCTCAACCTCTAGAATTCAGTTAGGAGATATGTGATCAAGCCTTCCCAACCTATTCTCCTAGAGAACGATAACAACCCCCGAGTCTTGCCTTACTACCACTGCAACGATTAGGTACACTGCCTAGGGGATTGTAAAACTTCCTGTAAAGTCTTACGGACCCCACATCAAGTTTTTGGCGCCGTTGCCAGGGAATAGTTTGGTTTCGATCATAGTTTAACTTAGTTCTACTCGCTTGAATCCTTTCAAGTGAGAATTTAATTTCTGTACATTAGCTTTCTCGTAGTCTTTCTTTTCTTTATGTTATTTCTTTCATAATCCATTCTCGTCAACCACCATAGGAGACGCAAATCCTATCCGTACTCTTGGAGATTACTCCAAACCTAGCCACGAGGGCTACAGGAATACCATTGAGCTCCGCGTAGGGAACAATGTGGTACCTCTTCGATCCGACACCATCCAGTTGGTGCAAACGGATGCTCATTCCACAGACTTCGGTCCGAGGATCCAAACCAACACCTCAAGGATTTCTTAAAACTTGTGGATCTCATTGACATTGATGATCAAAACAGGGGAAAAGAAACTCACATGCATTTATTTCAATTTTCCTTCGCGATCCAAAGTAAGCAACGGGCTTGAACCATCTTCTAGCAGCATCCATCACACATTGGTAGGATCTTATACCCGGGTTTCCTTGCTCAATTCTTTCCACCGGGAAGGACCGTAAAACTCCGCAATGATATCCTGATGTTCCAACAACATCATGGAGAATCTCTATCAGAAGCATGGACTCGTTTTAAGGACTTACTCCAAAAAGTCCCTCATCATGGCATCGACCTTTGGCTCCAAGTCCAAATTTTTATGACCATGTTAATCCTGTCACAAGACAAACCATTGACCAATCGGTCGGGTAGCAAGGCTTTGTCATATAGTGAAACGGCCGATGAAATCATGGGCATTATTAGAGGACCTCGCCCTCTATGACAACGAAAGTTGGAACGACCCAAGGGATTTTGCTAAGCCGGTCAAGGCAATATCTTTGCCTCAAGATGTCCTGAGTACATCTGACCGCCACCTCATCGAGATCGAGACTCAAGTTCAACGCTTGATGGAAGCTCATCTTGCTCTGACGCAACCTACTCAAGTGAAAAAAGTCACTACCTCATGTGAAATCTGTAGTGGTTCCCATGACACTCAGTATTGCATGGAAGATCCCAAACAAGCCTTTGTTGAATCAGCATCCTCATGTACCGATGAAGCAGGAGGTAAGTGCTTAATGAGGTGTCATTTATACGACTTTTTCAGGGTCGTTTATCCCCCCTAAATCGTTGCATTTATGCCCAAAATTAGGTACTTAATCATTCCTTTTCAAAGTATTTAGCATTTGGAAGGCATTTAGAGGAAAGACACGTGATTGGGCTCATTTCGGAAGAAGAATCAGGACAAGACTACGGACCTACACCAACATCTCTCAAGATTATGTTCTCAGCGGCTAGAGACAGCGTCACCAATTCTACACGACGCCGTCACAATCCACTTCGTGACGGTGTCACAACCTTTCATGAAGGTGTTAGCTCGCACGACCCAGCCCAAGATCTAGAATATTCTCTTTCACGACGGCATCACGATTAAAACGCGATGCCGTCGCATCGATTTATCTATATATACAAATCCGTTTTTAGGGTTTTAAGTGTGTATCTTTAGAGTAATAGAAATGGGTGAACCCTAGTTCGTTTAGCAGTTGTTAGGGACGATTTTAGGGCCTCAAAACCCTATTGTACTTCATTCAATTCATGTTTTAATCAAGTAAGACTATCTTAATCATTCAATATGTCTTGTTGTGTGATTCTTATTTGTTCTTGCTTTATCTTTAACATGCTTGGCTAAACCTTCTATTGTGTTCATTTATGATTGTATGAAACCTAGAATGTAGATCTTAGTGATGTTGCTTCTTGTGATGGATGTGCATGTTAGGCTTTAGAAAACCATCTTTTATCTATATCACTGTTGATATGTATAGGGAAGCCTGATTATGGTAGAATGTGATTTGACCTTCAGTTAGCCTTTCGTATTCTACTACCTTGCCCCCTAATATGGTTGATCACTTTAATATATTTCACATGCATTTAATATACTCTTAGGGGCCTTGTAATAGTCTTTATACTACCTTACTTGCATGTTGCCTTAACAAAATATTAAATAGACAGTGGGTTCGTGTAATTCGTTCATGACTTTGGAAATAATTACATAGATCATCACAAGTGTGACATAGCAACAACACTAGGAGAAGCAATCTAGGGAGTAATACATGATTAAATGAACATAATATTTTATTATATTGTTATCACATTAGGTAGTTTATTATTTAGTTAATAGCTAATACAACAAAATTCTCAAACCATACGATTTTACTGCTTTCTTAAAAAATTATAAAAATACAAAAATAATCTTCTCTCAACCCCTAGAATTCTGTTAGACCGTGATCAAGCCTTCCCAACCTATTCCCCTAGAGAACGATAACAACCCCCGAGTCTTGCCTATACTACTACTACAACGGTTAGGTACTCTGCCTAGGGAGTGGTAAAACTTCTTGTAGAAGTCCCTTACGACAACCGCATCAAGTTTTTTCCGCCGCTGCGTGGGGAATAGTTAGGTTTTGATCATAATTTAGCTTAGTTCTACTTGCTTGAATCCTTTCAAGTAAGATTTAATTTCCGCATATTAGCTTTCTTATAGTCTATCTTTTCTTTGTGTGTTTGTTCATAATTTTCATTGACTATTCCACTCTTCACTATGGAGAATGCGAATCCATCATCGACCTTATGATCCTTTTCTCAGGAACCACATGTCACTACTCACGCTAAGTTTACGATAAAATAAACAAAGATTTTACATTAGACGGCAAAACCTATTGACTCTCTCTTCTGCAAACCATGAATGAATTAACCAACCAATCTTCTGACTTCGAGATCTTCTTCCCTGAGGAGAGAATTAAGGAACTTGAATTAAGAACGCAACAAAGAAACAATTTTGTGGAAGAGTTGTTCAAGGATAGGTTCCCTACTGAGAAAGGACTAGCTTACCATAAGGAACTATTAGGAGAACCTCAACCCCCTTTCTCGACCCTAGAGCCCAAGATTAAGAGAGGCGACCCCTGGAGTTTAAAGATTCCTTGTGTAATCGGCACCGTTTACACAGGCCATGCATACATTGACCTACAATCTCCTGTCAACATCATGTCTCATGTAGGAACCTATACAACCATTTAAGATGAAAAATCCTTTTCAAGCACATAGGAAACCCATACCAACCATATAAGTTTTGGCAACTTCGTTGGAAGAGCTAAAAATGTGCATTTATTTATCGGGTGCTTCGTTTATGTTGTGGAATTTATGATTTTAGAAGACTTGGGCAGCATCATTGATAGTGGGTTAAGTGAAGTAGTCTTGGGACAACCTTTTGCGCATACATCTAAGCTCACTTATGATGAATCTTTAGGATTAATTAGGTTTGCCCAAAGGGATGATGACGTCGTATTTAGAATGCCTCAAAGGAAAAAGAAATTAGACCTAATTATCTTCTTTAGAAAAGGATAAGTTTGAGGCATTCTTTGTGGAAAACTTGAAGGTTAGAAAAAAGGGGTTTAAGCATGTCCTTGAAAAGAGAAAGGGATATTACAAAGCTTGCATGAACCTTGGACGTACTTATAAAAGAGATAGGGAAACAATTGAAAAACTTAAAACAAACCACATAAGTATCATCAAGCATAAGGAGTAAAAGGACTTCAAGTCTAGCTACAAGACTCGTAAAATAAAGAAAAGCGCCTTTTGAGAGGCAACCCAATATTTATTTTTCCCGCATATTAGAAGTGTCCTGTCTATTTTAATTCTTTATCGTTTTTTTATTATGTTTGAATTAGTTTGTAATCATGCTTTGTTTGTTTGTAACTTCGTCTTATTTGCAATCAAAAGGTATTTTTCAACAAAATAAGTGTAGGGGAATTATCTAGTTTTTAGAACCAAATTCAAACATTTAAAATACATTGTTTTGATTAATTCGTGTCAGTTTTGAGTCATATGATTGAATTGATAATTCTCAGGATTTTATGCAGCATTTTGTACAGGAAAATAACATATAAGAATGAGTGCAGGAAATTTTTCATCAAAAAATGAAAGTTGATTTTTCACAGAGCATGGAGACGGCGTCACGATTTACACGTGACGCCGTCCTCATGGACACCTGTGTCGGCGTCAGGATTATCCTGACGGCATTCGTCAAAATGCCTGATACAGGAAAACTCGACAATTTTAGTATTTTTGAACATAAAACTTGTAAACACTTGAGAAAGTTATAATCTTTTATAAACTTGCAAAACCCTAAGTTTAATAATTCTCTCATCCTATCTTTACTGCTTTATAGAGTCAACCCTAATTTTGCATTGTATATTATTATATCGCACATTTTATAGTTGGTATAGTTGTCTTTGTCTTTGATTACAGGTTATATTTGATGAAAAGAGCTTGGAAGTTCTTAGGAAGTTTCAGTGGACGATTCTTAGAGGATGATTTAACCAATTATCGCATGTTTCTTCTCCATTATTGAGCAAACTAGGGGAGTACTAGTTTCTTTTCCTTGTTTTCTTATCCCTTTATTCATTTTTACGGGTACTTCTATAGAACATTGGGGACAATGTTCAACTTAAGTGTAGGGGGGAAATAAGCCTTAGAAACTATTCCTTCATTTGCCAATTGCTTTGTCTTTAAAATGATGGGTATTATACCGAAACATAGCATAAAAAGGTAATTTGGACCCAAATTTAAAATTTTTTATGACACATACTGACGAAAACTAAGTTTAATAGCGTCTCATGGATAGGAATTTATATGACTAGCACAAAAACCCTCAGAATTCCACCCCAAAAATGTAAGGTTCGCCTTTAGATCTATAGGAATTCGGGTATCTATTATTGATACCCAAGATAGTTTATACCTTTAGCTTTCTCGAGTTAAGGAGTGAGCAGTCATATGTATCTATTCCGTCGTTACGGATGTGTACGTGTGGTCTTTGTCGCCTTTTCTGGAGCATTGAGATCGGTATTAAATTATATGAGTGTACCGGTAGTATATTAAATTCTAGAACTTGTTATTATGCTGTATTCCAAGACCGCATAGTAAGTGTTAGGATTTGCTTAAATAAGAGGCATTAGGTTTTAAACCCTTGTTTTTAAACTGTAATTGTTATGTTGGTCACCACCAGCCATATAACTATCCTCACACCCTTCCATGCACTCATCTTTAGGCAGAATACCCCTAGTACAACATCTCTATGCCTATCCCTTTTCACGGTTCATTGTAAATTTTATAGTTAAAGCCGGGACTATAATGAAGAGCATTGTCACCCTTAAACCAATTGTTACACCCAAATAGCCTTAGCCCACCTTGTATGTACTCGCCTTTAGTACATTATTGTGTTTAACCCACATTAATTATTTAAGTACACTGTTGCTAAGTCCCTATCCTTGTAAATATAATTTTGGGACGATTAGGATTCATGGTAGTATTTATTTAGCGGGAGAATAGGGAAGAAAAGTTAAGTCAATACCATTCCATTCGTTTGTTAGAGTCTCTTGTTATTTGATCACCTCATATTGGGTCATTAGTTAGATTGTAAATATCAGTATGTAAAAAAGTCAAAGTGTAGGGGGGTAGTGTTATAAACCCTAAGTTTTATTGATGCTATTATGTTATTAAAAATTGAAAAGAAAAAGAAAGAGAGTTAATGTAGGAGTTTTATATCTTCAGTCGAGTCTTGGCTTTGCGATCCAAACCTGTATGTGTTCGTGGTTTAATAATTAGCTAAACCCTTCTCACTCAAAGTATTACTCCTAATGCACCCAGATGTTATACCCATCGGTTTCTGTTTCCATTATATGTTATCTTGCACTTACACCCCACAACCCTTTGAAAAGACCTCTTAGATAGTAATGAATAATGCTTGCGCCTAGCGGTGGAGGTTTGATCCTTTACCAAGCCTATGGTAATTTATATGCTATGACAGGTAATGAGTGTTGATTTTCCGTTTCCCCTTTATGTTATAATTTATTATACACCCAAGAGAAAGAGAGAATCCCAAACACTTATGTGAGGTGCTAGTGTATGCTTTCCGTGCTTTTAATTACGAGGTCTAGAAGGTTGTGTTGTAAAATACTTTTAAAGAGTAGGTAAAATGACCCTCATATTGTTATTGTCTAGGTAGAAAAGCCCATTTGCTTGAGGACAAGCAAATCCCAAGTGTAGGGGTATTTGATGAGGTGTCATTTTATACACTTTTTCGGGGTCGTTTAACCCCTAAATCTTGCATTTATGCCCAAAATAGGTACTTAATCGTTTCTTTTTATGTATTTAGCATTTGGAAGGCATTTAGAGGAAATACACGTGACTTGGGCTCATTTGGAGAAGAAACTGTTAACCTAAAAATATGTTGACTGATCCGGAATTACACTAGTTATCATTAGGCAAGACTCGCAAAGACTAGAACTGTTAAGTTAGAATAGTTTCCCTTGTCATGACCTATAAATACCCCCTTCATACTTCCATGGAGGGGTGAGGATTCATTATTATATCATAAGTGTGTGTTGTTTTTCTCTCTAGAAAACACACATCTTTCTTTTCTCTCTCTAAATAATAAAATGGCTTTCTACTTGTTTAATCCTCCCCGACCTCCGGATCGAATTTAGCTAGTGTTTCTTAATGTTTACAATTGGTATCAGAGCTAACCGAGGGTGTTTTGTATCAACTTATTACGGCTTATTTCTACTTATTTTTCAGCCATTTCGTGGCTTATTATTAAGCCAAAAGGCCACAGCTTGTTTGGTTTTTGCTTATTTGGTACAAAAAGTTTCAAACTTTCTCTCGTTCTGTGCTTCTAGCTTTTTGTCCCATGGTTTTACTACCTTTTTTGGCAACCAAATAGCATATTGGATTCTTATTTTGAGTTTTTCTGGGTTCGTGGTCCTTTTTAAAGGGTGTGTGTGGTTTTGGTTTCTTTACGGTGAAAACAACTTATTTATAAGTTTTTTTGGCATGCTTATTTTGGTGAAAAGCTTCTTCGAGCTTATTTTCTGGTCTAAACAACTTTTTAAAGCTTATTTTTGGTCATGGTTTAGAAACAAATCTCAGATCCACAATTTTTGCTGTCTACACAGTTTTTTGTTAGTTTTTGAAGAAGACAAAGACAAGGACGATAGTACTTGTTGGCTTGGTGTGGAACCGATCTACAAGTTTTTTGTTCAACCGATCTATTGAAATCTTTGGAACCGATCTATTGGAACTCAGTGAGAACCGAACTACATAACCAAACTACTAAACCTATCTATGCGAACCGATCTATCATGCTCTCTTTAAGAACCGATCTATCACAATCTCAAACCGAGTCGACTCGGTATTTACTGAGTTGATCGGGTCAACTCACTGAGTCTGTTATAATTGAATCAAGGTCAACAAAATGGAAAATGAATAACAGACATACTCATGTTTAATTAACCATGAAGCAAACCTCAATCAACAACATCAACAACTTCTCAATAATTACTACAACATCACCATCAAATCCAACAGACCCAAACAACTCACATCATCTCCACCTCACAAATACTTGAAACGTAATAAATAAATTATCTCAGGGGGGGGGGGGGGGGGGGGCATCATGTTTCGTGTTATTCCATAATTACAATGACCTTTTAAAGATTAATAAGACGAAACAAACATCATCATTGATCCTTGTTAGGTTACACAACCTTTTTTTTAATTTATGAAATTAAAGAAGAGTTATAACAAATCTAAAAAAAAAAAATACCTACCCACATCAAAGGCTTATTAAATCAACGAATTTAATGTTAGGATTGTGGGATCTTAGATTCTTTGGTTTTTGACGGTGATCACAACAAGTCGTGCTATATGGATCCACATAATGAGTATGAAGGCCCATCTTCATTACATATGTTGTCGAGGCATTTTGAATCACAAAAAGTAGTACTACTCGTTTCATTTCTTAATCTTAGTCTAATAACGATTGTATAAATTGATATCTCTCAAGTACATTAGTCGTAGTCGTAGTCGTAGGTGTACATGAATGTGTATAATCACACTATTAATATATGGTGACAATTATGATTAGGTTCAAACCAATGTTTTAAAACCCGGTTTTTTAATCGACCCGACAAAGTCACTGGTTCACCAGGTCACCGGTTCAACCGCCGGGTCGAACCGGTTCTACAAAGAACAAAGAAAATATGTCTATAGCTATTGCACATCGTTTACTATGATTTATTGACATTTTTCAGTTTTTTGGAATTTGTGTTACACTTGTTTTTGTTCTAGCTCACGGCCCATCTGTATTTTGAGGCCCGTTTCAGTTTGGTGAGCCTAGTTAAACAATCTGCTGTAACCCTAGCCAGAAAATTATCTGTTTTTAGACAATTAAATCATTGGCCGCTGAGTCCGAATCAATTCATTCACGGTTTTTTCTATTGATTTTGTAAAATCCCGTTAATTCATTTATCGGTTTTAATCATAGACGTGTAAAATCCCGTGAACGTGAATTGCATACAAACACCACAATCAAGAATCAAGACTCATAAAACACAATCAACCATAACAACACACCACACAAACAACAACACTTAATCCCAAAACGATCCTGAAAAGATTCACTTAAATGACAAAATGGCTAGAGATTTGGATTAAGATGACATGTGATTACGAAGTGGATTTGGTATCCCTTATTTGCAATTGAAGTTGGATTTCACAAAGGCGTCTACTTATTTCATCATCGTGACTTTCTTCTATTTTCTATCGATTGATGACTTGCTTGAACGTATACATTTATGATTAAGACTTGGATTATCTAGTTTCCAGCGGTCAAGGGGTGGTTGGATGAAGACCTGGACAACTATCACTTAAAGGAGTTACGTTGTAGTACTCAGTGTCACACGCAGATGTCGATGTGGATAATTTCAAGAGGTGTTGTACTTCTTATACTTTTGATGGAGTATAAGGTACTTAGAGATTTTCTTCTGCACCGTTCTTCAATCAACAATAGTGCAAGATTAAGTAACAAATTTGGGGGATTTCACTTCTTTTTCAAGTTTGGTATATCGGGTTTACTTCACAAGTGATCACAACAATAGCCGACAGAATACGAGGTTGGTAAGTTAGCCAGAGAGTTTAAAGGTTGAGATGTAATCAGCACTTCTCACGGGTATTTTTGTGCTATTCCAAGACAAAGATACTTCACAGTCTAAGCAAAATCTTCAAAGTTCTTCGATGACATTCATTCACAAGACCTTGATTATACCAAGTGTTCTTGATTCTTGCTTCATCTCCTCTACGGTTTCTGAAGTCAAGAGGGTAATGATTCTTTTGTATATCAAGATTTGTGCTTATGACAAGAACTTCTCGAGTATATGAACGTACACGACAATGATGCTTCCGAGAGTTCGCAACCATCATGGGGGAAAATGTGTACATCCGGGACTTAGTTGACTTTGATGTTACCGTGTCAACTTCCAGGGGGAAGTAGTGTGGACTACTTTACTTAGTATGGTTTATGAAGTATTCTGCATACGTGAGAAGAATTGTTGCTGATTTCTCGCATGCACCCCCGAACGAATATTCACCAAGCCCTAATGACAAGAAGCAGGAGTATTTAGTGTGGTTTGACTTCTACAAAATTCCGCTGTGCACTTTGATGACAAGTAGAAGATTGTTCAAGCTACATCAATGTTTCAGAATCTGCTCAAGATAGGGATGTTGGTTTGGGGGGAAGCTGATTCAGAAACTTCGACAAAAAGGAGTCTATGAAGAAAGCTTTTCAAGACATGCTGCATGAATTGGGGGGAAGTTAATCCAACTCATGCATACTACAATGGTTCCAGAACAAGTAAAGACAATAAAGATCCAAGCTGGAATACAAATTTCAAGACCAAGAGAACTCACAAGACAACTTCAGCCTTGGAAGCGCTTTGGAAGACTTTATTTAATTGTATTTGTACTTGTTAGGAACATTGTAAGTAATTCCGTATATGTCCACATATTGGGGGAAGATTGTTAGCCTTAAAATATGGTGACAAACACGGAATTACATTAGTTTATTTATAGCGTGACACATAGGGACTAATAATGACAAGCTACGATAGTTGTGTGTCACTAGGACTATAAATACCCCCTCCATACTTCCATGGAGGGGTGAAGCTCACTTTTGTAAAGTGTGAAAGTGTGTGTTTTCTCTCTACAAAAACACACATCTTCCATCCTTATCTTTTTCTCTCTAATAATATGGATACTTTTCTTTTCCATTTTACCAAGCCTCCGGATCTTGTGTTATAAGGGTGAATCGTGATAACAAAGGTGGTTAGGCATAGGTATTCAAATCCCATGATCCATCCAGAACCGGAGGGATCTACCCAGGGATATCCACTAGTTAGTGCAGAAGTCTTTAGGTATAATAAAAGGAGAAAAAGTAATAATAGGGAGTAATGCCGACTGATATGGAGCTAACACTGGAACAAACCCAACAAGGTGTTAGTTATGAAGTCTCGGTAAGCATTAAAAGGGTTGAAGAATGAAAAAGAAATGTAAGGATAAATGGTGTAAAGAAAGAAGCCCTCCATACACTTAGGCAGAAACTGGGTTAATACATAAACTGTCGGAAACACTAAGGTGTTGTCTGACATTGAAGACAATCATGGACCCAGTGACGCTAAGCTCAACCCTCCCCATCCACTCAAGGTCTCTTAACAGACTCTTGTTTCATTTCTCATGGAGATTACACACATTTCTATCAACGTTCTCACTCCGAGTTAGTTGGTATTAAAAAGGTGGCAGTCTACTCCAGCCTTCGATCACTAAATCAAAAGTGCACTATTGAGTCCAAAGCCAAAAGAGATCATTCATAAATCTCATTAGGACACGTGTCAAAATTATTCTTGCTATCTCACACAATGTGAATAACGAGAAAATATAAAGAGTCCTACGCATTATCCTTGTGATTTTGCCAGAACATCTGAGTGATACTTAAGTATTTACAATGAAGATGGAAATCTTGCTTGAGCCAACATCAAACAAGCTCATGGTAGGTGACTTGTGCGATTCTATACGAATCAAACTTGTGAAAACTGGAAATAAATGCTGGTGCGATTCTATAAGAATCAAACTTTTTCCAGGATATGAATTGACGATTGATGATGAATTTTTGAAATGATTAACACTCTCGATGTGTCACAAAACCACTTTAGCAAGTGACACATTGATTGATTTTCAAATTGATTTTTTTATTTCAATCGGTGAGATACTAACTCACTGGTTCACTCTTATCGTGCTGTCTGCTTTGAGACGTTCTGATAATGAGAACATGCTGAGTTTGATGAATCTAATGCAAATGTGTTAGAAAGATTCTATACTCAGCTGGAATTCCTGTCAAGGAGATTCTTCTTAAATTGAATCTACCTGATCACAGGCCGATCCTCAGAGATTCGAAGGTTACTCCAACCAAACACGGGCGAATGACAAAGCCATATTCATCCCCCTCTTTATTGCTAACTGTTTTAATGCATGAAACTTAAAGATGGTGGTGAAGGTACCTGATTCCAGCTGGCTCACAAGATTCATAACCACATGCTCAGACCCGACCGACAAAATATAAAGACATCATGAAAGCTCAAGTAAATGTTTCAAGAATTCCGCTGCTCTGATACCAATTGAAGAATACTAGTAATCTTTTATATTATGCAAGAACTAGAGAGATAAGTGGGTTGGAAAGTTTCTTAAGAGAGAAAGTAATATAGAATAGATGATAATAATATTATGTGTGTGAAATGAGAAATGAAACAACCAACCACCCTCTCCAAGGCATGGAGAGGGTATATATGCTACATACAAGACCGATCATGGGCTTTACTAAGGCTTCCATGGGCCTTGGGCCATATTAGCTTACTAAGCTTATCATATGTTAACCTACGGGCTAAGACTGGTATATATTAGAAGTGACCGATACTTTTCTTGTTCCTAACAATGAATTCGCTTTCAATTAATGTGCAAGGTTTTGGTGACTCTAGTAAAAGGAGATGGGTTAAAGAATTATGTCATTCTCATAACATTAATTTTTTACCCTTGTAGGAGACTAAATTGGTTCGCGTAGATATGTGGACGTTACGTCAGACATGGGGGAACTATCAATTTGACTTCGTTTCTTTCTATTCTAAAGGTCGATCGGGAGGTATTCTTTGTATTTGGAATAATGTGATGTTTAAAAAACAAAGAGTCATATGCGTCGATAATTATGTGGTTATTCAAGGTTGTTGGATGGCAAATGATATAAATGTTATGTTCATAGTTGTTTATGCTCCTCAAAGTATGACGGGGAAATCTTAATTATGGGCCTCGTTGTCTAGACTAATTGCAAGTTGGGAGGGTAGTGTCATAATTATGGGAGATTTTAATGAAGTTCGAGAAGCTGGTGAAAGGTATGGGTCAGTTTTCCATAAGAGACAAGCGGATGCGTTTAATTTGTTTATTGATAATTTGAATCTTATAGATATTCCATTGGGTGGATTTCGCTTTACTTGGACGGATAAGTGGGCTTCGAAGATGAGTAAACTTGATCGTTTTTTGGTTAATAACTGTGTCTTTGATGTATTTCCTCACTTAGTAGGAACCGTTCTGGAGAAAGGTGTTCCTGATCATCGTCCTATTTTGCTTAAGGAGTCGGTCGTTGATTACGGGCCTACTCCTTTTCGCTTTTTTCATTCGTGGCTGGACATTGATGGCTTCCATGATCTTGTTATTAATAGCTGGAAGAATTATGATAGTAAGGAAAGTAATGGCATGGTTTCATTTAAGAAGAAATTGAAAAATCTTAAACAAGTTATTAGAAATTGGAATGCTTCCAAGAAGTCCACTGATAATCAGCTGAGGAAAGAGCATCAAGCCAAGTTATCTTTAATTGATAATAAGGTGGACCAAGGTATTGCTACTTCACATGATTTAAATGATCGGGTATCTTCTCTAAAAAATTTAAACGATATTGACAAAAAAGAGGCTAGTGATGTAGCTCAAAAAGCCAAGGTTAAGTGGTCCATAGAGGGAGATGAAAATACTAGTTTTTTTCACGGTGTGTTAAAGAAAAAGCAGCGTCAAATTTCCATCAAGGGTGTCTTTAAAAGTGGTGACTGGATTAAAGAACCGGGAGAGGTAAAAGCTAAATTTTATGATCACTTCTCTAATAGATTCACTTATACAGGTGGCTCTTATCCATGCATTGACGACTTGTCTTTTAAATGCCTTTCCCCCGAGCAAAAAGATTCTCTGGAGCGTGATCTTTCGAATGAAGAGATAAAGAGGGCTGTTTGGGATTGTGGAGAAGAGCGTGCTTCGGGTCCGGACGGATTCACTTTCAAGTTCTTTAAAACGTTTTGGGACACTATACAACCTGATGTAGTGAGATTTGTTCGTGACTTCTTTCAATTGGGGTATTTTCCAAAAGGATGTAACTCTTCTTTTATTGCTTTGATTCCCAAAGTTGGAGATGCTAAATTTGTTTCGGAATTTAGACCTATTTGTCTAATTGGCTGCCAATACAAGATCATTGGCAAGATTTTAGCGAATAGACTTAGCAGGGTTATTAGGAGTTGCGTTAGTGTGGAGCAAACTACGTTTATTAAAGGTAGAAACATTCTTGACGGTCCTTTAATTTTAAACGAGTGCATGGCTTGGTATCACAAGAAGAAAAAAGAACTTATGGTCTTCAAAGTTGATTTCGAGAAAGCATACGATTCTTTGAGATGGGACTATCTTGATGTGATAATGGAGAATATTGGTTTTGGTCATAAATGGCGTATGTGGATTTCAGGTTGTCTAAAGAATGCTCGTGCCTCTATTTTAGTGAATGGTTCTCCTACATCTGAGTTCGAGTTTTTTAAGGGTTTAAGACAAGGAGATCCTTTAGCTCCTTTTCTTTTTATCCTTGCTATGGAAGGTTTACACGCATCTATATGTAAGGCTAAGAATGTGGGTGTGTTCAAAGGAGTTTCTATTGGACAAGGTAACATGGTTCTTTCTCACTTATTGTATGCGGACGATGCTATTTTTGTAGGAGAATGGTCATAATCCAACACTTATAATCTGATTTGCATGCTTAGATGTTTTTACTTGGTCTCTGGTTTAAGAATAAATGTTAATAAGAGTAAGCTCTCAGGCGTTTGTGTTTCTGATGAGGATGTTGCTGACATGGCTAAAGTTCTTGGTTGTGGTGTCATTAAGCTGCCAATGACGTTCTTAGGAGTGCCCGTTGGAGGTAATATGAGGAGATGTGAAAATTAGGTTCGTATCATTCAAAATTTCAAGTCGAAATCGTGTCAATGGAAAGCTAGGATGTTATCGGTTGGTGGGAGGCTTACTTTACTTAAATCTGTTGTTAGTAACCTCCCAACGTTTTATATGTCCTTGTACTTGATGCCTGTGACTGTGCAAAAGCAATTGGAGTCCATGCGAAATAGGTTCTTTTTGGGAGGCGGTCTTGGAGAGAAAAAGGTTTCATGGGTTAAATGGAACACTTGCCTAGCGTCTAAGGCCATGGGCGGTCTTGGCATAGGCAGTATATATGCGTTAAATGTTGCTTTATTGTTCAAATGGATTTGGCGATTTTGTTGCAGCCCTAATGATCTTTGGGTTAAGGTGGTAAAAGGTATACATGGGCAAGATGGTGGTATTGGCTGTAATAGGAGATCTAATTCTTATCAAAGTACTTGGATTGCCATTTTAAAAGCTGTCTCAAATCTCAATGATAAAGGGATTGATTTGTTGTCTGCTTGTACTCGATCTGTCGGCAATGGTAAATCCATTCGATTTTGGGATGATAGCTGGTGTGGGGATAAGCCTTTAAAAGATGTTTTCCCTCGCATATTTGCTTTGGACAATGATAAAAGGTGTATAGTCGATCATCGTATTAACAATTCGACATGGAGTACTGCGCTTAGGAGGATGCCGAGAGGAGGCATAGAATCACACCAATTTTCTGTTTTGTTGGACTCTATTCGGGATGTGATGCTCTCGGATAAAGAAGATGCTTGGAAATGGGCTTTAAACTCTACAGGTTTTACTGTTTCTTCAGCCAGAAATCATATTGATGAGCATATTCTTACAGGTGGTTACACGACTACTAGATGGCCAAAATGTGTTCCTAAAAAAGTTAACGTCTTTATGTGGAGATTGAGCTTGGATAAACTTGCTACTTTGGTGAACTTGGATCGTAAAGGTATTGATGTTGCTTCTCTTCTTTGCCCCGTTTGTAATGAGCAGGTTGAAAACGTGAATCACTTGTTCTTCTCATGTGAGATGGCTCGTGATCTTTGGACTCGTTTGGCTAGATGGTGTCAATTGAATATTTCGGAGATCTCTAACTTATCGGAGTGGATGTCTTGGTTAGACGCTTGTCATATTTTGAAGAAAGCTAGGCTTATTCTCGAAGGGATTGTTGCTTCGATGTTGTGGTCGATATGGAAGTTTCGTAATGATTTGATTTTTTCGGTCTCTAAACCCAAGAAGGCGCTTATATGGGATAGTATTGTAAATCAATCTTTTGTAATTGTTTTGTGTCTAGCGTTTGCTAGTCTTTATATAAAGTCGCCGTTCAAAAAAAACATTTTCACTTACAATTTCACACTTATTAGTTATTTATAAATAAAAATGACAATAAAAATATACATCAAGCGAAGCGCCAATGTGTAAATTGTGTATTTATTAAAAAAATAGAGTAATGACATTTAGGCCTACAATCCATGCCTAAATACATGCCTAATACATAAATCACTTGTACATTTGTATTATGTATTTTCTCTCTCTAATTTTCCACCAATCACTTTTTTAAACCCACTAATCAAATCATTAGGCATACAAGTAGGCTTGCTAATTAGGCATAAACACACAACACAAACCCAAACACACACAACACAAACACAGACACAAACACACAACACATAAAAAAACACAAACACACACGACAATGGTCGTCTGCTCGACCCACAAGAACCAACGATCAACAGCGACCGAGAAGCCAACTACAAGGGGACCGACTCTGACCATGATCCATAGTGGGTAGCCTTATATGAATATGAATGTGATTGATTGATTCCAATATACTTAAAAAAAAGAATCAACTACCTCAAATTCATAGAACACCTCCTCAAGAGTTTGTCAACCATTAACATTAAGAGCACAGGGTACGGTGAGCCATGGCTCAAGCCGTGGGCAATAACGCCACCCGAAAACGCGAGACCCACACCCCACTAGGCGTTTTCGTGTCTGGCGCCGGGATCCCCAGCCCAAATGGTCCGGGAAAACGCGAGACGCCGTACCGCGTCTTGTGTTTTCGCGTTTTATACTTTTTCTTAAAAAAAACTAGCCGTTATGAAACAACATTTTGAAAAAAAGACCCTTTTTTAGGGTTTTGGTACAAAATTACCCACTTTAAACACTATAAATACCTATACAACTCCCATTTTTTATATATCACTTTCAAACTTTTATATATTACTTCCAATCTTTTATATATCTCTTCCAATTTTTTATCACCTCCAATGGATCCCAACAATTGGATAAACGAATACTTCACCAACCTACAAAATTCTTCGTCTTCGTCTAATCCCCCTACTCCGTCATCCGTCAACTCCATCAACTCTCAAATACCAACACGCCCCAACATACAAATCCTAAAGCCGTTCGCCAACTTTCAAGTCCCAAACCAAAACCCGTTTGTCAATTGTACTCTCGAGCAATTTCAATTGTTGTCGTATTTTATTTAAGTTTATGTTTTTTTATTTAAGTTTATATACTTTTTTTTAAGTTTATGTAATGTTTTTTTTAAATTAATGAAATTTAAATTTTAAGTTTATATGTTTTTTTTTAATATAAAGAATAAAAAAAGTGGGAAAAGTAGGATCCCCATAACACCAAAAATTATGATGTTGACTAGGGAGGGTGTTTTTGATGTTATGAGGTGTTTTGGTGTTATGGAAAAAAAAAGTGATCACTCTTTTTTCACGGCTTGATCCACGGCTTAGAACCATACCCCGTGCTCTAAAGACACATTAAAAGTTAGTCAACGCTATAACTCGTGATTAAATTGAGACATGTATGTTTCAACCTAAAATATAACTTTATTTTGAAAAATGCATAATTTTTCTTCTTCTTTTAGCGATCTATTATGACGGTCTTAATAAAAGGTGGCATGCGTGTTCAGTTTAATCCTCTTATTCGAGGCGAACCTATGAATCATGTCAGCAAACTCAGTTTTAACCCGTATCCGTATAACATACATGCCTTGTTTTTGACACCTAGCTGTAACAAGTTACTAACCATGTCAAAGAGGTGATTAGGTTAGTAAGTTGCGAGTAAACTAAATTTATCGAAAAAAAACTATATACACCTAATAATTCATTTGATAAAAATATGGGTTAATGACATTTAATAGCAACGTACTTTCTCATTTGAGCCATTATCAGACACGAACCCAAAAAAGTACCACAATACCATCCAACTTTCAAATTCTGATTCATTATCATTCGTTTTAGAGTCATCTCTTGCACCGTTAGTCCTTTTGACTAACGACCGTTTGTAATTAACTCAAAAATATGTTTTCTTTTTCTTTTCTAATTATTTTTTAAATTTTCTTATACACGTTAGTCCTTTATCCGTTTTTATATAAATTTTTTCTAATTATCTTTTTCTTTTCTAAAAAATATGTTTTCTTTTTCTTGCACCGTTAGTCTTTTATTCGTTTATATATATATATTTCTATACCTTTTTTTACACACATGATAATTAAATAATAAGAAATTTTTAAAAATAATTAGAAAAGAAAAAGAAAACATATTTTTGAGTTAATTACAAACGGTCGTTAGTCAAAAGGACCAACGGTGCAAGAGATGACTCTAAAACGTTTGATAATGAATCAGAATTTGAAAGTTGGATGGGTATTGTGGTACTTTTTTGGGTTCGTGTCTGATAATGGCTCAAATGAGAAAGTAGGTTGCTATTAAATGTCATTAAGTAAACTGTGCATAAACTTTAATGATTTTTAAAACCATAACACAATCTAGATTTATTATTACAAACATGGCCGGTCTTGACTTTTATGTTGCCCTGAGCGAGACAATTGAAAAATGCCCCTACTAATAAATATTGCAATATACGACACACTATTTTTAAAATTAACTTGCGAACAAAGGCAAATTGCATAAAAGTGTACTAAACTTATACTCAATTTCAATTTAATGTACTAAACTTTTTTTTTTCTCAATTTAATGTACCTAACTTTTTTTGGTTTCAAATGAAGACAATTAGAAGGTTACCAGGTTGAAAGAAACATGTAAACTATGATCCGGTGGTCTTGGTGAGTCAAACCACATGATAGCCATTTTAGTGAGAGAGGGTAGAGAGAGAAAGTAAACTTGATAAAATGTGAAAGATACAAAAGACTCAACCCCTCTATGGAAGCCATAGAGGGGTATTTATACCACCATAAGAATCCAATATTGACTATACTAGTCCCTGTGTGTGATGATATGGTAAACAATGGTAATTCCGTAAATGTCGTCACGTAACGTGAATTCCTAACAATCTTCCCCCACGGGACGATATACGGAATTACTTACAATATTTTCCTAACAAGTACATAATGATTAAGAACAAGAACTTCCATGAAACTTCCAATGCTGATGACGTCTTCTGTGTTGTTTGACTTCAAGTCTGCACTCTAACATGAATCATCTTTGTAGTACTTTGTAGAAGAAATACTGTAATAGGCACGGACTAAGTAACCCATAAACTTCTGGTTAAGGAGAAGCTTCTAAATTAGCTCCCCCTAATTCATACCACATAATATTCATTTAGAAGCTTTCAAAGCTTCCCCCCTAAACTAGCAATGAATCAGCTTCCCCCTAATTCATGCCACATATTTTTTATTTAGAAGCTTTCAAAGCTTCCCTCCAAACTAGTAATCCTCTCTTGAGCAGTTTCAAAGTTTTCTTACAAGCTTAGAATAATGAAGTGCACAGCGGAATTGGTAGGATACCACATCAAATATTACTGCTCCTTTAAGAATAAGCTTAGTGATTGATCGTTCGGGGTAAGCATTAACTGGATCAGTGGTATGTGCTTAATTACACATACCATTTTCCATTAAAACCGGACTTAAATGACCAAAAACGTACCAAAAATACATTGTATTTGTATGTTTTGCATTTGTATTGTGCAGGTAACGGATATCTAAGAAAATGACAAAATCAAAGCCAAAACGACAAAACCGAGCATGAGAACGGAAAGAGCGTGAAAGAAAAATCAAATCAAAGTCAAAGTCAACCCCGACAAAGTCAAAGTCAAAGGCGGAGCCGATATCTAAGAAATGTTAAATGGGCCAACCCGTACCCATCTAATGGGCCGGGTCAGCCCATTTAAACATATTGAAGACTTTATAAGCCTTAAAGATTTAATAAAAGTCCAAGTCTCTTTTTTATTATAGTCGGCCCAACACAAGCCCAAAACCAAACCCATCTCCCTTTTATAACAAGCTTGTCCACCCGTTACCCCTTAACCTTTACACCGTTAGTCCTTTAAGGACTAACGGTGCATTCATTTACAAACCTCAAGGACGATGGATGCAATGCAACTTTACAAAATGGGGGGCCAAACTTGCACTTTTCTAAAACTTCGAAATAGGGCACGAACATTGTTTATCTCCCACACACAAAGAGTGTGTTCTTTCCTCACACCAGACAAAACACTATTCCCCTTTCTTCTCCCATTTGTCGACCAACACCTATACACACCTTATCCCACCACACAAACCAACAAATGACACATTGGCAATCCTTAGCATTTTCATTCGTCCAAGGATCAGGACAAGAAATCAATGGTGATGATCAAAGGACTTGGGCACTACTCATAATCAATGGCTGAGATGGAACCTTTGAGCTACTCACACAACAAGCACACCCGCAGAAGCTCTCACAAAGAAAGCACACATCTAGAACCTTCAATAGCTTAGTATAAATAGGCTCATTGTAAAGCCCTTGGGGATACTAAGTTTTTTCACCTAGTTAATTTTCAGCTTATTTTTAGTGTAATATTTTAAATATTGTAATGTTTTTTATGAATTAATGAAATTTCAAGTTTTAGCTTAAAATTAGTTTTACTCATTTGTGTTCAAAAGTTATCAAGAATCTTGCTTAAGCTTTTATAAGATCTTATTTAAGCATATTATTAATCTGTTTTCATTTAAATATAAAGTATTTAAGAAAATTTTACAAAAACACAAAAAATATCTACCCTCAAATACCACAGCTTATTTTTGGATGATAATCCAAACTTAGATGGGCTTATGGACACTACTAGCTTATCTTTGATAAGCTAGAGCTTGTAGATAAGCTCTTTTGAGCATTGTTTGCCCTGTTTAAGCAAGGGTCTTTTTAAGTTCCATTTTCTTTCATTTTTAAGCTTTTACTGTAGCATTGCTTATTAGTGCTTATTCCTACTTATTGTTTGCTTATATCTACTTATTTATGCTTTGTTATGATGTTGGTTGCTTATTATGCTTAGGTCATAGCTTAGAAATTAGTTGTGCAAGTTTTTATTAAAAATCTGTCAAAATAGCTTAAAATAGCATAATCTGTTTTAGCTTATTTGAGTGCGTATTAGTTGTTTAAATATGCTTAATATTGCTTATTATTCTTGCTAGACATCTGGTCTTTAAGGTTTTGTTTCTAAATTTTAAGTTTTCAAGTTAGAAAAGGCATTTTAACTTTTAAAGGGGTGTTTGGTTTAACTGTTTTCATGGGTGAAAATGGGTCAAAAATGCATTTTTACTCTTGGGTCATTTTAGTTTAGCTTAGATTAGTCTTAAAATTCAGTTTGTTTAAGCTTTTAAGTGTTAAAACTCAAAATCAAGGTTTTAAGAAGGTATGGTTTGAGTCTGTGTTAGTTAAGCTTATTTAATAAGCTTATTGGCTTAATTCTCTGCATCTTGTAAGTTTGTTATGTTTTTGTGTTCATTAAAGTGTTAAAAGTGAGTAGAAATATAGACAAATAGGCCTGCATTGTTGGTTTGTATTTTGCCAAGTCTGTCAAAAATTGCTAAGTGTTCAAAATTTTTGAGAAAATGCTTTTTCATTTGCTCTTTATAGCTTATGCTTTATTTCAAAATGGTTTTTGATTGATGATATAAGTTCTTTGAGGTTTAAATTTGATCTGTTTGTTGGTCTCATATTCATAAGGTTCTGTTTAAGTGCTTATTTTTAAGCTCAAAAGTGGTGTTTTGTGAAGATTGCAAAAAAATTTCTAAGTGTTGAATCTGTGTGAAATAGCTTTTTCAAATAAGCCCTTAAAACGTATCTTCTCACGCTTGAATAATTCTTCTCACAACACTTCCCCTTGGAAATTCAAATAATGCATACTAAAGTTCTTAAGATATCACTACCCCCATGTGTCTAAAGAAATGCACCCAAAAGCCATAAATTAAAGCTCTGATTTTCTCTGCGGTTATGACATTAGTCTTCCCGGCATTGCCTAACTTAAAAAAATTCAAGAAAGATGTCTTCTTAAAGCTTTCAAGATAAAAAGAAGGCAAGACTCAAGGGTGTATCTTCTCCTTCCCCCTTGCTGGTTTCGACACGTCGGAATCAGCAAAACCTTGGACGCGCAATTACTTGAGTATTTGTGTGAAGAATAAATTAGCTCAGATCTAACCCGTGAGAATCAATTGTTGATCAAATCTCTACTCATAACCTCTCTCTGGCTATCATTTTACCAACCGTTTTGTAGGCTATTTGAAGTAACCACTGATGAAGTAAATCCGATATACCAAACTTGAAACTAAAGTAGAATTTCTCGTTCTTGTGACTTAAGCTTGCGCTAATGTTGAAAGAACGGTGTAGAGAATTTATGCTCCAAGCAAATCTCTAAGTACTCTATACCCCTCCCAAAGTATGAGACTTTCATCACCACTTGCGATTATCCACAACGTCTTCGGCGTGTGACACTGAGTACTACAACGTAACTCCTTTAAGTGATAGTTATCCAGGTCTTCAACCATCCACCCCGACTGCTGGAAACTAGATAATCCAAGATTTCATCCAAATTCTTAAGCCCGAGCAAGTTATCATTGAAAGTCATGCATCCAGCCAACCCCGACTTCAAGATAAAATAAGAACACGCCTTCGTAAAATGCCACTTCAATCTCAAATAAGTGATACCCGATCAACTCCGTAGTCACAAAAAAATTAATTCCAAATCTAGCCTTTAAGTTTCATGATTCTTTATCCAAATTGATCCCTATCTCATCACTTTGTCATTTTAAACCTCGAACGTAACCGATAAGCATTTAATCTCAAATTTATCCATTAACAACTAAATATGGCAAAAAAATCATCCCAAGTGAATCATTTAGCCGAATTTAGTTTTAATGTATAACGGTTAATCACATAAGTTGTTATGCCCGACTTAATCTGATAACGTGACCACACTAAATAGCCTAATGTTTCAATAGCATATCCTAAAGAAAATTCGGCCCACTCCTTTGCTTCCATGATAGCCGGCCAAATACAAGATTTAGCCAAAATTACCAATTGTGAAGACAAATTCGTGAAATACTAGGCCCAAACCAAGTCCAAACATATAACCCATTACCTTATCTTAGTGATTACGGGTGTATAAGAGTATAACCCTAAATATACTCATAGTTACCCTAATCTCTAACACAAACACACCTGCCTCTTTTCTCCTTTTCTCCCAAACACATCTGATCGAAACTCATTTACTCAAAAATGTTATCATCTCATCTATTCTCAATTAAACATGAGGCAACTTCAATCCACATCAGAAGTTCGTCCCTTGCTTGTCACAATGAACGAATCACATACCTCATCTCCTTTTAATTAACCGCCTCTCATTCCATCAGTCAACCACGACCCTTTAAGTTTCGAACCACACACGATTTCAAATTGAAGATGAAGAAAATGACTTCAAGATCTTGTAAAGGAGGTCTCGGGTAGGTTTTGTTTTATGTTTTCTTGTTTTCCAAATCGAAATAATGAAAGGTTATATCCCAAGTGTTACAAACCAAACATTAAGTTCGAATATCAAAGAAAAAAGGCTATGGCTTTTATAGATCAATGATGGATATGGTTCAAGCACATGAATTCTTTAAAGATTCATGTATAAGCTTTGAACAAATATGAGATCATAGTTGATTTATTTTCGAGTCTTGTTGTTGAAAGGAGATGGAGTTGGATTTGTAGTTGTATAATTGTGACGATGGGAATAGGATTTAGATGAGTTGGATTTGTGGATTGATATTTGTGACGAAGGGATTTAGGTTAAGTGAGTTGGATTTGTGATAAAGAGGCTGTGGTTGTTTTGTTAATTGTGGTTTGTGCTTGTTGTGGTTAAATTAATTCGAGTCTGTCATTCTATTCTTTCTACATTTCTGTAACTTTGACTCGGTAATGACCGGTTAGATCTGACTCAGTTGAGTTGACCCGGGTCAACTCGGTAAATACCGAGTTGACTCGGTTTGGGTTGTTCGGTTCACACTTGAAAAAGAAGTTGTTCGGTTCCAAAGAGAATCAAGTTGTTCGGTTTACAAAGTTTTGAGTTGTTCGGTTTCAAGTGGATTTTAGTTGTTCGGTTCACCATGAAATCAAGTTGTTCGGTTTACAAAGATTCTTGAGTTGTTCGGTTGACAAAGGACAAGTTGTTCGGTATGCAAGTTGTTCGGTTTGCATATGATAACAGGTTGTTCGGTTTGCAAGAAACTTGCTTGTCATCAACCTTGTGCTAAACTCCAAGACATACAACCGTCCTTTTTTGCTAAAATTTTGGATCTCTGACACCTTGATGTTTCAAACTGTTTGGACCACACGAAATAAGCAAACCCAAAAACTAAGATTGTAAATAAGCTCAAATAAGCTTGTAAAAGCTTGAAAATAAGCTGAAATCACGAGCACAACACAAAACAAACGTGACAGATTTGAGACTAATTCGAGACCATCCGGACACAAATAAAACCGACCCAAGAGTATGTAGCCATGGCTCTTGATACCAATTGAAAGAAACATGTAAACTATGATCCGGTGGTCTTGGTGAGTCAAACCACATGATAGCCATTTTAGTGAGAGAGAGTAAAGAGAGAAATTAAACTTAATAAAATGTGGAAGATACAAAAGACTCAACCCCTCTATGGAAGCCATAGAGGGGTATTTATACCACCACACATTACATAAGAATCCTATATTGACTATACTAGTCCTTGTGTGTGGTGATATGGTAAACAATGGTAATTCCATAAATGTCGTCACGTAAAGTGAATTCCTAACATAACATGTATCTGAAATAAAGGGATAGGACTAACTGAATCTATAGAAGGCTGAGTTGTTTTCCCAAAAACTGCAAACTCATGTATTTCTAGAGCATTGAAGATGTTGCTAGACTATTTGTCAATGTTAGTATGTTATATAATATGAATGAGACATTCGCAAGTGGGAGCTGTTGGGTTTGTGCTCATGTCATACGAATATTTATACGGCTAGAAATACGTGAGCCTACGGGGTCACACACGTTATATATTTAGGTATCTTTCTATTAATGTTAATAATAATATAATTGTATATTTATTATTTATATTAATATATGATTTGACGAATAAACACTAGCAGTCGTTAATTAGTTAATTAACTGTAACTAACTAATAAGGCTTTTTAATTAATGGGTAATTAAACGTAATTAACCATAAATAATTAGAAAAGTCAAAAAAGTCAAACCAAGGGGTGTTTTGGCTTATGTTCGACCGGCCACAAGGATCCAAGGGGGTTGGATTGGGCTTTGAGCTATCTTTTCCTACAAAGAAGGTAATTTTAAGTTAAAACTTATTACTCTATCCCTATATGTGCGAGGGATCCTCAGAGCTTATTTATTTCTCTTCCTTGTCCTCTCTTTTCTCTTGTACGATCGCAACAAACAACCCTTAGTGTTTTTCTGTTTCAATTTTATTGGTGTTTACATATTCGTTGGTCAAGAACTAGCATTCGGGTGATACTGCTTGACGTGTAGTGTATGAACTTCGTGGAGGTTACTTACTTTAGTAACTAGAAGTAGTTTTTTGGAAAGCACGTTTATTACACATGTGCGTGTACTTTAAGATCCTCATTCGTCACTAGCTTGATTGCTAACGATATGTTTCCTTATTTATGTTTTATATGTTAATTATATAATGTATTATGAACAAAAATTGATACCTGTAGAATATTAATTATTAATAGTTTTTTTGTTATTAGATATACATTTTCAACACGATCTTGTTCTTGTATCATTGATAAACTCCCTCCTTCTTGGAAAGATTTCAAGCACACCTTGAAACATAAGAAAGAAAAGTTAACTCTTGTTGATTGGGCAGTCATCTACGCATTGAGGAATCCCTCAAGGTGCAGGATAGTGACAAGACAAAGAGCAACAATATTGCTAGTCCTTCAGTTGTCAATATGGTGGAGCATAACAACTCCTCTAGGTGCAATGACAATAAGGGTAAACGTAAACATCACGATAACACAAGGGCTGATCCTTACAAGAAGGCTAAACCTACTTGTTGGAAATGTGGCAAAACTGATCACATTAAAAGGGATTGCAAAGGTGTTAATGTTGGCAGCAAAGCCAAAAGTTCAGGTACAAAGGGTTCAGTGGACAGTTCATCCAACTCACTGAAAGGTCAGAATATGTTTAATAAATCTCTCCAGGTTTATTATGTTACATATGTATCTAAGGCTTACTTTGTGTAGGATGATGATGTTGCATGGTGGGTTGACTCAGGAGCAATTGTTCATGTATGTAAAGATAGATTCTGGTTCAAGACCTATGAGTTGTTGAATGATGGATCTATTCTTCACATGGGATATGAGTCAACAGCCCTGGTGCATGGATGTGGTTGTGTAGATCTTAGGTTTAGTTCTGGAAAGATTGTTTCTTTGTTGAATGTTTTGCATGTTCTTAATATAAGGAAAAATTTGGTTTCTAGTAGTGTTTTGAATAATTATGGTTATAAACAAGTGATTGAATCTATAATTTTGTTTTATCCAAACATGGTGCATTTATTGGTTTTGGTTATCTAAGTAATCATATGTTCAGGCTTAATATTGTCAATGATAATATTGGTTTAGCCTTCATGTCAACCTTTAAACTGAATGATTCAATCCTATGGCATGCTAGACTGGGTCATGTCCACTTTAAGAGGATGCAAGATATGTCAAAGGATGGTTTAATCCAAGCTTTTGACATGGACACTGAAAAATGTAAGACTTGCATGCTGACCAAAATAACTAAGAAACCATTTCAAAATGTAAAACGTGAAACTAAAGTTTTGGAGCTGATCCACAGTGATATGTGTGATTTACATGCTACTCCCTCATTAGGGAATAAAAAATACTTTGTGACATTTATTGATGATGCTTCAAGGTTTTGTTATGTTTATTTATTACATTTAAAGGATGAAGCATTAGATAAATTCAAAGTATTCAAAACTGAAGTTGAATTACAACAAGGGTCCCTGATCAAAAGATTCAAGAATGATAGGGGAGGTGAGTACATAGATACTCTGTATTTTTAGTCTGTTGGTATTATCCATGAAACGACTGCCCCCTATACTCTACAACAAAACGGCATATCTGAAAGGAAAAATAGGGTACTGAAAGAAATGGTTAATTCCATGTTGTCCTACTCAGGACTGAGTCAAGGTTATCAGGGTGGAGTTATGTTAACAGTTTGATTTTTATTAAATAGGGTTCCCAACAAAAGGGACAAGATAACCCATTATAAACTCTGGACTAAAAGGAAACCAAACCTAAACTACCTTAGGGTTTAGGGTTGTAGGGCAGTTGTAAGACTCTCTGATCCAAAACTAAAAAATTTGGGTGAAAGAGGCATTGAATGCATCTTTGTTGGATATGTTGAGCATTCCAAGGCTTTTAGGTTCTTTGTTATTGAACCTAATGAATTAGTTTCAATTGACTCTATAATTGAATCAAAGGATGTTATCTTTGATGAGAATAGATTATCATCAGTCCCTAGACCAAGTCAGAGGTTCCTGATAAATGGAACTAAAGACATTGGTGGTTCAGTGGTCCCTGAAGAGGTCACTAAAGAGGTTGTTCAGCAACGTAAACCTGAGCTTAGAAAAAGCAAAAGGAATAGGACTCCAAAGGATTTTGAACCTGAATTTCAATTATA